>JANKOE010000008.1:6490074-6502111 GCA_026284465.1 Erythroxylum citrifolium
CCAATGAATCTTAGTCATTTATTTATGCGGGCTCCACGTTTATTTATGTGGAGCCTACGTGGGACCCGCATAAATAATGACTGAGATTCACTGGACACAATAAAACACCATAAAACTGAACAGAGGATCTTGTTCCGTTGAAGAGCACCCTTTGCACTTTCGCACTTTCCTAGTAAATGCAGATTAAGAGGCTAATCTCCTGATTCCTTGACTAATTATTGACCTGGAGGGCAAAATGAAGGTGTTTATGAATTTAAAATCAGAAATGGATAGGATTTGGTAATCTTAATATTTTATAATGTTCAAATAAATCATTTCAATTGAGCACCAAATAAACTAAAGTACTTATTCAAGTTGACATTTCATCGATCTAAATCTATGTGGCACCAATTTTTTTAATTGAGGATCATATACTATGAGTATTGTAGTCAAACTGATTTCTAACTCATTCGAAAATATAAAATATTCGTTTTTGTTTTATATAGACCGGAGACAAAAGACAGAAACTTAGATTATCATAACAATGGCATAAGTTCGTAGCTAGTGGTTTCATTTATTTGAGCTATTATTTTTTTAAGTAAATTGATAAATACAACGGAAATGACTTAGTAAATACTACATGACATGTATGGTTTACAGATTGTGTGATTTAAGAGCGTTAGAATTCCGCATGAAGATATTATATGGCTCGTGAACCCCACATGGGATTCCATTAAGAGTCATATTTCTTACGCCACTTGAAGGATCTGTCTGTACTTCTTTCAATTAATTAGGATTAGGTGATTAGTCTGATTCATGCCTGATTCCTTTAAGCTCATCGAATACTCATCATGAATTACACTATTCTTTAATCATTTCCCACAACGAAACAAATTGGTAGGGCTAACTAAATTATCTTGTCTTGAAAGGATGGCCACTGGGAGCCTCTAGCTTATGAGGACGACCTCCAGCCAGCCAACGATGTTGGATTATGAGAATTTTTCTTTCTTTCTTTGCCCCCATCCCCAACACATACAAAATTCTCCTTCCTTCCTTTTCAGAGAAGCATAGAATTACAAGCTAAGGTTTGTTTGTGGGGATCCGTTATAGCTTTGTTATTGACAAGAGAGAGTGATCAGGTCGTTGGAACAAATGAACAAAAGGGATTTTGTAGGATTATCTTGCGTGCAAGATGCCAATATCTTAAAGAGGTTATCCATGGCGGACTCAACGCGTTTTATGTAGATTATATTTTTGTCTTGTACACGCAAAACAATGTCTTTACTCCAACGTCTTAAAAGGTCCATGCCTTGGAAGAAGCATACCGAGTAAACTGTTGCTTATATTAATACAACAATCTGTAAATGCAAAGAAACAATATTGGTTATGTATCAAGACATAGTGTTCCTTCTAAGCTACTGGTTTTGGTTAATACAAAAACTTAAAAATATATAACATGTCTTTTAAGTTTTAAATCTCTGGACTGTTTACAGATGTTGTGCCTCAATTTGAGTTTGTTCTCCATTAGAAAGTCACATAATTGTTTAATGACGTAGGAGGCTTATCTTGACAAGATAGGATTGGATTGTTTGTGCGGCCAGCAGCAGCAGGATGCGAGCAACCAAGGATCATTCATCGATGTTAGCTTTCTCAAATATTATCACAAAAAGATAAAGAAAGAGATTGCTATTGCCTACTCAAATCATTAACCGAAATTCTCACTGTGTAAAGCGTTGGAATTTGGTGAGGAAAGTGCCTTGATGCGCAATTTCCGGGGTTGCCTTTCCCTGTTGTTCTGCTATAGGCAGACTTGACATGTTTAGTAGTTGGCATAGACGACCGACTCTAAGATGTAAGAAGCATGATAGTCGTTATTTTGTTGTACTTGTTCTTCGTTAAGTCAAAAATAAAAAGTATAAAACAGCAACACAATACAGAATTAAGATGGGTTAGTACATATTAGATATTTCTATTGTTTTTAGATACCATTTTTACATATGATCCAATCTTTGCTGTATTGTTTTTTTTTTTGAAAATTTAAGATATATGTAATTATAAAGAAAAGAGCAAAACAATGTACAGGAACCCCAAACTACTACATGCGGGCAAAAAGAAGAAAAGGCCTTTCAGGCCACCAACTCTAGAAAACTAGACGTCCCCAGTTACAAGAGAACAAACCACAAAATATCCAAAATTCAGCTACGTCTAAATGCTCCAGCGTTGTCGCATAGGCATACCTAGCAGCTCTTGCATACCATGCCCGATGATGGCCTCCCTGATCAGGTTAATAATGGAGTCCGCCAACTCATATTTGTGCCGCTCCGTTTGTTTGTAAAGACGTCTGTTTCGCTCCCGCCAAATATCCCGCCAAATATGATAGATAATCAGATGAAAGGAGGTTCTAATAATGAGAGAATCACGCCACCCATTATTGACTACGCGAATAATCTCATTAAAGACCTCAGACCATTCATAAGAAGAATACAAGATACCTGTCATATACAATATGCGATTCCACACTGCCTTAGTATACTCACATTCAAAAAATAAATGATTTCTACTTTCATGGACTAGCTTACATAGCACACAAATAGGATCATAAGTACCAAACCATCTGCCCTTTGTTCTCAACCTATTTTTAATGGTTAGCCAAAGGAAAAAAGCTGCCTTTGGACATAATACCTGATTCCAGACGAGTACAGCCCAAGGAACTTCTTCAGCCGACCCTCGCCCAATAGCACGAGCTAAAGAGGTTGTGAAATCACCGGAATGCGTAGCTGTCCATATCACTCTATCCGGAGCGCTTCGGAGAGAGATATCATTCAGGTACCTAGTAAGCAGATAACCGAATCTGTATCTAAGCAGACGGTCACTTTCCTGAACAACCCATGTGAGATTGGCATTAAGTGGAATTCGATGACGGATTCCGATTAGATCATTGTAGAGCCAGAGGGGGCTCAGCACGTGCCAATTGTCGAACCAAAAAGAAGTGTTTTCTCCATCCCCAATTATACTCCGAATCAAAGGGTATAGCATATCACGCAATTTCAGTAAACTTTTGAAAAGCCAAGAGTATTCGTACCTAAGTTGGAGATGCCAAAAGTTTTGGTCATTGAGACGGTATGCCTGCATCCATTGAACCCATAAATCCTCTTTATCCACAAATAAATGCCAAATTCTCTTCATAAGCAGACTTCTTTGCATCTCAGGAAAGGAGATAATGCCCAAGCCCCCATGTTTCTTAGGAACAACAACTTCACTCCATTTAACTTTAGCTCCCTTGCACTGTTTAGCCTTACCAGTCCATAAGAAAGCCTTTAGAATCCTCTCCATTTCTTTAATAACTTTTTTAGGGAAGATCATATGAGCAGCCCAATGCACATGCATACTATTCAAGACGGAAACAATCAAGTTGACTCTGGCCGCAAAGGAGAGGAACCGATTCTGCCAAGAGTTGATTCTGCTCTTTAACTTCTCCAATAGAGGCAGAAAATCTGAGAACCGAGGCTTGCCCGAGGTGATGGGAACACCAAGATATCGAAAAGGCGTACTGTGAAGAGTTAACCCAACCGAATTGCTAAGGCCTTCCCGGTTACTCACATCGGAAGAGACAGATGCCACTTTTTTGTAAATTCAAGGTCATACCCGACCACCGAGAGAAAGTGGTCATCAAGTTCATCATGATAGCTAACACCTGCTGTTTAGCTTTGCAAAGAAGAATAACATCATCAACATAAATTAAATGAGACAGGTGCAGATCCTTACAGTTATGATGAAACTGGAAGTAAATTATAAATAAAATAAAATAAATAAGCAAAAGATTCAAAATTTAAATAAGCTCAATCGAGCTTTGAGTCACTTGAAATCTAAGTCCTAATAAATATTTTTGGATTGAATCCTGACCTTAATTCTACCTAGACCAATCATAGGACGATATGAGCGTGGAATACTGTAGTATAATAAAGGAGTGCTCGTGTAATGCAGGCATGGAACGAAGTCATGTGCTTCAAAACTTTATATTTATAGTATCAACATCTTCTTTTTATGTATTCATAGGATATGGATTTTAACTATAACCTAAATCCTCTACATTAATTTAGATTCTATTGTGACGGAGTTTTAAGGAAAACATAGACAATTTGAGTTCATAAAAACTTTGATATGACTAGGGGTAGCAATGGGCTATTCATACGCCTAAATTTAAGTATTTTTAATAGGTTAAATTCATACTCATCTGCAGAATCGAAATTAATTAAAAAAATACTATTTTATAATTTTAATTTTTAAAATTATTTTTAAAAAATTGGAGGGTCGGCCCATCCCTAGATGTGACGGACGTATATAAAATTTTCTAGTTCAATACTAGAAAATAAAGAATTAGCAAGAATTTTTCTTTTTGGTGTCTAAACAAAAGGACCCTTTAGATTTTTCCCAACAATTAACAAGCATAGAACTGTTTGCATGTTGTTTCTATAAAATTGTTGTGGTAAGTCAGTTTCAGTTATTGTTAATTACTATGGTTAATACTTATACCTCATTAACAGTAAATTAAACTTTATTTCATATTATTTACAACAATTATAGATTTATACATAATATTTTGATTTTTAGCATCTTTTATTTTTTCTACTAAGTTATTATCACAAATAAAAATATAATTATTGCTATTTTGTTATTTATTCCTTGATATTTCATTCTTGATTTTATTTTTGTTTTTTGTTTTTAATTTATGTTTTTCTTTTGAATAAAAGCAAAAAACTTTTTTGGTTATTAATGTTAATGCTATACATTTTTTATTAGAATAACTAATTTAAAAATTAATATTTATTTAAATATATTTTAATTATTAAATCATAATTTTATTTGAAATTTAGAAACTCACTTATCACATTCTTACTACATTTAAAAATATAAACAAAAACTTAAAATATAAATACAAACGAACTGTCCTTAAATAAGGCGAGTTAAAATTCTCTGTTTCATCAGCGTATTTCAACCTTATTTTCATTTCGATACAATATCATTTTATGTATATAAATATTAGAACAAGCTAACACAAAAATCTATTTTTTGATTTATTTCATCTATTCCATGATCTGAACGAGGGCGGATACACGTTACACCACGATTTTGAATTAGAAGAGAGATTCCAAAAAATGACAGATCTATTCACTCTATCAATAACCGAGCCAGATCTAGTGTATCATAAGAGATTTTCCTTTTTTCTTGATTCCTATAGATTAGATCAAAAATAATTCTTGAATGAGGTATTTAACTCTAGGGATGAATAAAAAAAATCTTTATTAGTTCTACCTCCTATTTTTTATGAAGAGAATGAATCTTTTTATCGAAGGATCAGAAAAAAAAAAGGTTCGAATCTCCCTTTTATTTTTTTATTATTTAGATTTAGATTGATATATTAAAAAAATCGATTTATAGAATCAAATACTATTCTAATTCTAATACTATAATAGTATATATAAACTACTATAATGAATAAGTCATGAATATAAAATCTAAATGACGAATCAAAAAATTCTATGGAATCATGAACCACGGAAAGATTCTTCGAGTCTGGTCATATCATTTCGTTATATTGACAATTTCAAAAAACTGTTCATATTATGAGCATAGTATGTTGGTGGTTGGGAAAATGTTATCGAATAAAATATATACTTCGACTTTCTTTTGTTAAAACTTTAGCTTGTAAATACAAAAGTACTTTACGTTATCTTTTTTAAGGTTAGATTCGGAATTCTTGGAAAATTTTTTTACGGAAGAACAACAGGTTCTTTCTTTGATTTTACCAAGAACCTCTTCTATTTCATGAAAGGTATATAGAGAGCGGATTTGGTATTTGGATATTCTTTGTATCAACAATCTGGTCAATCATGAACAATTTGTTACGAAAAGCTGTAAATTAAATCCAAATTCTTCCTGAATGACGAAGAGAAAACAAAAAAATTCCAAATAAAGCCCGTCTTCTTTTCATTATCTGTCAAATAGTTCGACAGCCTTGAGGATTGATAGTCACCTCAACCATCTTCAGCATAAGATGCGTTCCTGACTACTTGATTTGTGACAAGATTTGACTTGAAAGATTTACAACATGAAAATGGAAATTAAACTAACCAATTTTTCCGATCCTTGATAGCAATTAAATAAGCCAGAAATTACTAAGATAAAAGCATTATAGGCTTGAATATCTTTTTGAAAAATGAAAGAAATTATATGAGTCTAGCAAAAGCTATCACACCATTACAATGACAATGAGTTACATTGTCAAACTGCGATTAGTACATATTGAGGAGTTTATAAAGAGCTAAATTGATCTGAAAATAGTGAATTACATCTTCTAGCTGGTCTTCAACGCATTGCTAAGTGCATTGTACTTGTTCTGAGCTATGAATGTGGCTCGAACCCAATTGACGACGTGTTCAGCGATCTGATATTTTCCTTCTTCAATTTCGTTATATAATCACTTGTTTCTCTCCCTACAAATGGAGTAGATGGTTGTAGTAAAAGCTATTTTAGTAAGTGTTTCATTTAGTTCTCCTGGCTTGATCCTGACGATAATCATGTTAAGTGTTTCCCTCCATTTAAAAGTAAACCTGGGTAGTTGTAGCATACTCATGATCTTGCTTCAAATTGTACTTAGTGTAGCTACATTCAAAAAATAAATGATTCCAACTCTCTGCTATAAGTTTACACATCAAATTCAATGGTAAGTTACTTTCCATTCTTGAATACGTAAGTTAGTTTAACAAATTTGATTGACATACTATTTATATGAAAAATATTAGATATTAGTTCATTTTTATTTGTAATTAGTAAACTTTATCCTATAAGATATTGAGTACGTAGTTAAATTTAGCAATAAGTAAATTGGTAGATAATTGAAGAGTTTACAAAAGGAATTTAATTAAACACTTGCACAGAAATGTAAAATATAATAAAAAGACTTATTAATAAAAAATAATACTTCCATCTTTTTATAAATATCCGATTATGATATTAATTAGCACAACATTTTTATTAATTATTTTACTCAATATTACTAATAATCTACCGGTACGGTCTGGTATTCAAAATCTTGGTTTCACTGACAAATTTGTAGCAACGTGCCTGGAAGATGGAAAATGCAGTGCTTGACAACAGTAAATCCACTATTTTGTTTTTCTCTATTTGAATTTATTAAAAATTTAATCGGACTCAGATTCAGCCAAACTCTTTGAACTTGATCCAATTTTTATGACCTGATCTCGAATTAAAATTTTGAACTTGTAGAAGTTTCAATGACAAAAGGACAAAGGCGAGATAGAAATTTCAAACGAAAAGAATTGGAACTCAAAAGTGATAGTATCGTAACATTATGAAAACGAAGAACAAGTATCTATAACAACTCATCATTAGTGTTGAAATAGTATTTGGAGGTTTGTCCCGCCCGAATTCAGATCCTCTGTTCAATATTACTCTCTCTTATAGAATCTCAGTCATTTATTTTGCGGGATTCACACAGGACCCATGCAAGACTCACATAAATAAATGATGAGATTTATTAGACACAATAAAACACTATAATATTAGACAGAAGATTTAGATTCTTCCCGCCCAGGTAAGGCTTTTAGCTTTGCTCATCCTTTAATTGATGTCGTTACTAATCCCTTGTTGGGGACCACTAAAATCAAATCATGCAATGGAAGTTTGTTTGAAAGGCATACAGGCAGATGCAAAGTGAATAACCTGAACCAATAACTCAAGCTAGCAAATGGACAATTTTTAGATTTACGAACCCAAAACTGCAAGGCACTTGGAGAAATGGAATATGGCATGCATACGTAAATAGGGTAAGTATCAACTTTCATTATTTTTAGTTACGTATTTAAAAATTTTGAAAAAGTTGTCATGTTAACTCTTATTAATTTTAGCTATGTGTATACAATATTTCCTAATGAATTGCAAATTCATATTGAGGATGGAATGTGGCTATAGCAATACATCTACTGGTTTATCAGCAAAAAAGACAATAAATGGGTGTTTAGTGATTGACTAGCTCAGCTTGCCCTGCATCCATGTCTTCAGCATCTGTAACGCAGCTTTCGGTTGATCCATTGGCACCAAGTGACCAGCTTTATGGACCTGATTTTGATATAGTTAGCCATATAATTGAAAGAGTTAGATTTATCTTATGATTAACCTGAGAAAAAAATAAGAAAGGTGATGCTGGTGTGATACATGTAGGTGTAGCCAAAAACCTTGAGGAAGGAGAGAAGGCCATGTTCTTTTAGCTCTCCTGCTTTAGAACCTCCGACATTAAATGGGACTGTAGGAGTTGCTAAAAATTGTTTCCGGCCAGACCATTTAATTTCGTTAACCCACCAAGAATTTCCTGTGCCAAATATATGTATAATATATATTGTTATGTAAGTAGGAGCTTTCTGATTATACCACAATGTGGAAGAGAGGCTTACCAAGCCAGTTGCATATCAAATCCTCCTCTCCGGCATATATAAGAACTCTGATACCGCTCTCCAGAAGCGTAGGAATTCCTTTTTCATAATTTTTCATCCAATCCGCTTGCAAGGACTGATAAACTGCAACGCTGCAAACAACCCAATCTATGTTTCCTACTTCCAGAGCCTTCGTAACTGTATCTTGGTTTAGAAAACTATCAGCTCGAGAGAAGTCGTAGCACAGCTGGCCTTGACAGGTCTTTCTGATATCATAGTAATTTACGTTTCCAGCAATCTGTACGATGGAGTTGAAAAAATTTATGCAACTGGAGTAAGCAGACAAGCAAACATCATCGTCGCCTTTAGAATCACATGAATTGGCTTGCTTTACACAATCCGGAATCAAAGCCTTTATCTTGTCATAATCAGATTTCTGAATTAATTTGTTAGCCAAAGCAAAATCAGGGTATGCTTTAAACTGGATGGCTGCATTAGTTAGGCCATTCCCAATAGCAATTCCCTGAGAAGCAATCGTACAGTTAAAAAAGATGATTACCACATTATAATTATAAACAAGCGGTAACTGTCCTCTGTTTGTCACCAAGTACCAAAGAGACTAACCTTGAGGTTTATATGGATTCCTTCTTTTTTGATGTTTCCCTGGTGGACTCGAGAAGCAAATGCAGGGATGTAGTGACCAGCATAAGATTCTCCGGTTATGTAGAAATCGTTTCTGGCGAACTCAGGATGTGCTTCGAAAAATCCCTATCATTATACAGTTAAGTGCAAGCTCTTGTTAAAACATGAACCACTACTAATTGGTGATGAAGTAGTTAATTCGCAAAACTCACCTGCAAAAAGTCGTACAAGTCATTAGTAACACCGGTTTCATTGGTTCTGATATCACCTTCGTTTGTAGAATAACTGAAGCCAGTTCCAGTAGGCTGGTCGACATAAATGAGATTTGATGCCTGTCAATTGAACCACGACAGAATTTGCATTTAGTTAGAATGGAGATGCTGAACCTGAGAATAAAATAGGGTCCGACAGTTTTGAGGGAACAGAATTATCAGGAATGTATACCCTGTCCCAACCATAGTCATTCCATTCTAGAGATAGGTTGCCAGTAATCTGGTAAGGACCATTTTCATAAAACAGTGCCAATTCACTGCTACACCCTGGCCCTCCAGTCAACCATATCACAACAGGATCATCTTTACTGTTTCGGGATTCGAAGAAAAAGTAAAACATTCTGCAATATATGAAAGGAAATTAGCAGCATACATAACAGAGTCAAGTGGATAAAGTAGAAGATAACAGCCACTCATTCATATCACGACTTCAATCAGAATATAAAACAATCATTTCCTAATCAATGAAAATCCTGTCGTGGCCTTGAATATCTATGAACAGACTTTATATTCCTCTTCTTTGTTTCCCTGAACCATTGATTTATATGAAACTAAACTACATATATGATTGAAGTTCATAAATAATCATACCTGGCATGAGTAAATACATTGCTGGTAAAACTAGGATTGAAAGTGTTAAGTGACCGGAAAGCTTAAATACCTTGCTCCTACAGTGTGGGGAAGTCGATAGTAACCGGCATGGTGACCCAGGTCTTGAACGGACGAGCCTGGATCACCAAGAATATGAAGTTCCACTTGCTTCTCAACGATTCCTGAAACACTTTGCAAGGACTCATCATCGTCCCTCACCAAGTTGATGCCATGTTTTGGGAACAAATTCAGCCCCCTTAAGAGCATTTCTGCTTGCCCTTTTGCAGTGTAGGCACTCGAAGCCCGAAGACTTAGCTCAGGAGGATGTCTTGCACATAACAGTTCTGGTGAAGCACTCAGGAATAGAACGAACATGGACAATAACCAGCAAGAGAAAGGCAATTCCATTTTCTCTTTCTTTTCGATTTGATATTGCAATTTGTTTCACTAAAATGGAATCTGGTAAGATAATTATATTGTTTCTTCCAGAAAAAAAGACAAAACTCAGGACCCAAATGTACTTTGCAGAGACGATTGACCTTAACTTTACAGCTTTTTCTATTTTCCTTTTCTGAGAAATTACATTTTCTCCATTGCCATACAAGAACCTCTGGACAGAATTTGATACTCCACTTATTTTTGGTCAGCTTATATAGGCCATTAATATCCATTTGTTTTCTTTTTAAGGTTATATGTAAGAAGACATTTATTAATCTTTATTCCACAATTAAGACCAAATCTACAATATCTAAGACTATACTGATTTTGGACAGTAGCAAAGTTTAACAAACAAAGTATTCCACAATGTATAGGCCTTATTTACGATAGGAGTAGAAGCTTTCAATTTGTTGATGGAAATCCATGTTAAGGATTGCCTGGATGGTCGATGGTACCTAACGAATGGATTAGTAACCAAGTCAATTTCATTTTTCATTCCTGAGAACTCATCGCCATCTTATGAAAAATATTGTTTACTGTCAGAATTATATTGTCTGGAAAGCCTAAATGGAAAGTATGAAACTGTAGTTATTGTCTGTAGGTTGTTATTATTCCTGAAATGAGATATATCAACTAGCTCCCTACCATATATATATTTAATTGACATTTCTTTTTTATCAAAAAGAAAAAGAAAAGCGAAATGATACTGAAGTTTCAATAAAGGTCCAATTTTGGGACTCTCCAAATATATATACGTGAAGGTGCAGCATCTTCAATCAAATATTATCTAATCTCTTTTAGACGCCCCTTATTTTTAAAAAATTATATACCTATCATGTTTTTCGGGTCCTACACTCACTTTCTATCGAATACTTGCATTACATGACACCAAATAATGACTGGTTTGTAACATACTCATCAAACAACTTTGGCATTATCCAAATCGGTGGAACATAATAGATCAAGATCAAAATATTTAATGGCATTGTCAAATCGATGTATGATGTTTGACTTGTGCCAAATTTGAGAAAGAACCTACATTTTTTTATCACTTTACATGTGAATGATTTTGATCATAAAATTAATGAAGATAACGTTAAGGTGGTAAAATGGGTATTGATTGTGATGAAAAGGTAAAAACTGACAGGAAACATCTATAGTTTGGCAAGGAGCAAAGGTATAGAGGAAGAGATTGATACAATAGAGTCTAATGATGAAGTACTAAATTATGACACATGTGACTGAATTACTTGAGATTTCATAAAGGGAGCCTATTAAAGGATATTAAATTCTATATGTTAGATTTTTGTAAATTTTACGTATATAGTAAACAGTTTAAGGTGATATTCAAGATAGGCAAGTATAAAACTAAGAAAATTCTAAACTTTATGCATACCAACATATAAGGTCCTACGAGAGAGTTGTTCTTGGGTGGATCTTTGTACTATATGACATTCAATGATGACTTTTCAAGAAAATTCTATGTATACTTCATCATGTATGTTAGCGATCTAGAAGGGGGTTGAATAGATCCTTATTCTTTTTGTAATTTTCTACAACAAAATCAGAAGTTAAATTCACACAAAAACAATTTAAATAAATTCAGATAAGTAGAGTAGGGAAGAAGATCAAACACTGTTTTATAGAGGTTCGGTGCTAAGACCT
>JANKOE010000008.1:6552527-6594343 GCA_026284465.1 Erythroxylum citrifolium
ATCCATGTGTGACAAACCAGAAAGAGGTGAGGACTACACAGTCTTGCAAGCCCTTTTGAGCATGGACATGCTGATACTACTTTGTGTAACAGTATGTGGATTTGGTACAGCCTCCACTGCAACTGACAACTTGGGTCAAATTGGGGAGTCACTGGGATATCCAACTAACACCATCAGTTACCTTGTTTCACTGGTAAGTATATGGAGTTGTTTCGGAAGAATCTTCTCCGGTTACGTGTCAGAGATCCTGTTAATGAGGTACAGAATGCCACGGCCATTATTGTGGACATTTGTACTTCTTTTGTCATGCGTAGGCAACCTCTTCGTCGCCTTTCCCTTCTCGGGTTCGGTCTACATAGCATCAGTGATCATGGGATTTTCGCTTGGTGCTCAATGGCCGTTACTTTACGCTGTAATTTCTGAGCTTTTTGGGCTCAAGCGCTTCGCTACTTTGATCAATTGTGTACAAATGGCATCCCCTCTGGGATTATACATACTAAATGTGAAGATCACAGGGACGTTATATGATTACGAAGCACTGAAGGAGCTTGCCAAGAAGGGTATTGAGAAGTCTTCAGTGAAACAGCTGACATGTCTCGGTGTTCGGTGTTACAGGTTGTCATTCACCATTTTATCATGTACGGCATTTGTTGGTGCTCTTCTTGCATTACTTTTGGCGATACGAACCAGGCAATTTTACGAAGGTAACATGTACAGGAGGTTGAAAGCGGAAGCCGGCCGGAGACTGACATGAATTGCTACGTGTACAATTCCAGAATATCTTGTTTATACAAGGAAGGACTTTGAGACTTGAGATATTTTGGTTATATGATTCAGTTCAAGTATTTAGAAGGCATTCTCCGAATTTTCACACTCCTCTAAGCCGACGCATATCTGGACATGATATATTCATTGCAACTTTAATTTATATCTTCAAATACTCTTTATAATTAGATTCTTGAAAATCCTCACTTCTTTTATTGTTATTTGAAAAATAAGAAATTCGATATTTTAAGTAACGTCCTCTTCTCCGTTTCGTCTGCACGACGCATGAGTAAGTGCCTATTTGTATGAGCTTTTATTTGTTGAGCTTTTGTCAGTAAAATTTTTTTGAGATGAGCTTTTTCAAAAAGTCAATTAACTATTTGGCTGTCAATTAAAAAAATAACTTTTTATAAAAGAGTTTACTGTTTGACAATATAAAAATAAAAATATTTTTATTAATTTTAACTATATTTTATTTTAGAGTAAAATTACTTATAAGACTTTTGATCCAGTAACTGCTAATTGGCTCTTGTATCAAGGAACCCATTACAGTTTCTAATACTCCCCCGTAAAAATTTATAATTTCCTCACCCCCATATGGTCGTAAATTGTAAAGTTGAGAGCTTTGACACCCCTTCAGCTCTAAAGTGTCAAGGTGAACAGAAGCTTTTTTCATCATCAAATTCGGGTTCTAATATCATTATGTATAACAATCCGATCAATTCGTTGTAATAATCTAGTAAGAGCCGACTTTTGGGACGACACAACTAGAATCTTTATCCAACCGACTTTCATGACATCTCAGGTAATGGGATGGGACTCGATTGGATTGCTTCTACAGTTCTTGTAAGCATCATCCTTATGGTACCACTCAAAGATCCATTTCTTTCAAATCAAAGTTCTTTTGAACTTTGACTGTTAACCTGTCGAATTCTAGGTTGTTACAGGAGTGATTCCGGCTTAGCGGTAAAAATGAAGATTAGCCGATTTGTATCAAGAGTTTAAAACAACACATGATAATAACAAAAAGTAATATCGCCAATATTTGTCACAGAAAAATTTTATCTAGTAAAATCATAATGGTTATATTTTTAGCATCTTAATTTTTTTTACACTTTTAAAGTAAACATGTGATCTTAGATATTTCAACTTGTTAATAACTTCCATTTTGGTCATGTTTGGTAAATAACAGAATGTATTAATTGTTAGTTTATTTTATCAGTGGCTAGCTGATAACTGATTATGACTTTATTTGGCAATCAGTTGATTGCATTAGCTGTTTGTTGATAGCTGATTATACCAGCTGATTTGACCAGTGAATTGCATTAGCTGTTTGTTATTTGAAGTTTGGTAAAATTAGCTGTTTTGTATATTAGTTGTTTATCTTTAAAATAACTTAGAAGGATATGACTTAAAAAATATAAGGATATGAATATTATATATCTTATTATTTTGTTGAATATTCTTATAAGAATATTCTACAAAAATTAAGTTTATAATTCTAATAAAAATATAGAACATATAATAATAATAATAACAACAACAACAACAACAATTATTATTATTATAATAATTATGATGATACATTCAAACATAAAATATAACAATACAAATGAAGTTTCATAACAAGAAACTTTTCAAATTTTAATCAAGAAAAGTACTTTTTTTAAAACATCAATAAACTTATTATTTATAAATAAAGAAACAATTTCTAAATAAATTAAATAATAATTCTCTAAACAAATAAAATTAAGAATTTAATTTATCTCAATAAAATTGAAATAAATAAATACAATTAAGAAAAAACTTTCTTAATTTCAAGAAGTCTAATTAATTAATTTCAATCTAATTGAAAATAATTAATTCTAATTTTTGAAACATCTTATCTAATTAATTAACTTCAATCTAATTGTATCTAATTAATTAATTTCAATAAGTTTAGAAACTAAATTTTCAAAATTAATGAAGAATCAATATAATTATTAATCTTAATCAAATTAAGAAAAATAATTATGATAATTTTGGAATTAATTTGATGATTAATATAATTTAATAATTCAATATCTTGAAAATTAAATTAACTTCTAAAACATTCCTAATAAAATTAACCCTTGAAAACAATTAAAAACACCTTTTCAAAATTATTAGTAATTTAAACTTTCTTAACTTCAATTAAACTCATTTAATTGGAATTAAGTATTTAAAATATTAAAAACAAACAAAACCTTCTTCTTCTGCTTCATTGCGCATCTTCTTATGTTTATGTACTATTTATAGATGGGACAAATAAGCAAGTGGTTCATGTTCACTATTTATCTCTGCTTAACTGCTTCCCACATTATTGCTTCCGTTATAGCTAATCTCAACCGCCGTCTTTCTGCCTCACGCTGTCTCACTGTTATTGCTTCCCTACGTCTCTGATGTTGCTAGCCGCAAATTTCTCACTCACCAACGCCAGCAAACATCACCCAAATGCAGACATAACTCCAACCAACTTTTAAATCATGCATAGAGGGTTTCCAGAATAGCATATTAGGCAACACAGAAGACGGCATAAAAAATCTAATTAAAGAAGGAGAAGGAGCAACTTTTTTTGCCACAACCAACTACCGCATTTCGCACACGGTCATTCAGCCAACCACAAGCAAACCCATGAATTTTCCAAAATCAACACTTCCTTCGACCTGGGTTTTCTTGAGTGGGCACATTCGTCAGTTTTGATTCGCTGAACGCCAAACGCTGGTCCTCCTTAGTTTCTTGAAAATCAGCTGATTAGGTTCAATCAGCCAATCCAATCAACTAATTATCAAACACAATAAATAACTGTTTACCATAATCAATCAGCTAGACATGGTCAATCAGCTCATTTTTGGCTGATAAGCTATTCACCAAACGAGGTTTATATCAGTTGATTTGATCAGCGGATTAGTTAATAGCTAATTATATCAGCTAATTTGACTAGTGGATAACATCAGCTGTTTATTAAAGATGTTTGGTAAAATTAACTGTTTAGTATTAGTTATTGATGTGTAAAATGACTTATGAGGGCATAATTTTAAAAAAATTATAAGGACATGAATATTATATTTCTCAATATTTCATTGAATACTCTTATAAGAATTTAGATATTTAATTTTACAAAAATTAAGTTTATAACTTTAATAACAAACATCATAATAATAACAACAACAACAACAACAACAACAATAATAATAATCCAATGTTAAATTCTTTATTAATATGAATGATGCAGTGAGTTACATCATATTAGTATTTTTATATAATATGTATGAATTTTATTATTTAATAAATAAAAAATCTATAATTATAATATCACACATATGCGATATATATCATAATTCAAAAATTATGAAAAAAGAGGGTATAATTGGTTTTTTTACCTATTAATTTTTGGCTATCATCCAAAAAGCTCCTCTTATGTAACTTTTAGAAATCAGCTTATTCGAGTTAAATAAGCTAACCAATAAGCTATTTACCACACACATCAATAGCTTTTTTAAGATAGCCAAAAGGTTAACTTTTAGTCAATAAACTAAAAAACAACTGATAAGCTGTTTGCCAAACACCTCCTTTATATCATTCCTCGTAGAGATGCCAATGGGCCGGTTGGATCCGGGCTGCTTGTAATGCAAAACAAAATTAATCAGAATATAAATAAAATTCCACATTATATATTGATCAAATTCTTAATTTTTTTCATTACATTCAATTGAAAACTTTTAGAAATTATCTAAAAAAAATCTTAAGTTTTTTTACATACTTATTTAAATGCACACCTTTACTTATAACTATTGCAACTTGCTAAGAGTCCTATATTAGAGATTGGGTGCCTTTTATTGTTGATTAAAAAATTTAATTGACTTGATTGGTTGAACTGTAAAAATTTTAAACCGTTTAATTTTTTAATTCAGTTTTCAACTTTCTGGTTTGGTTTACTATAATAACTCTTATTGTTAAAAATTGAGCAATCATTAATTAATTAGTCAATTTTTATTAATTTATAATTTCTTATAAATCAATTAATTTATATTTAATAATATCTTTTTTAATTAAATTTTAAAATTTTCGATATGTAAGAACATTTTTTTAATCATATTTCAAATTCTATAATTTTATTTAATCTTTAATCGTTTTTATAATGGTCTAATATCAATTGAACTTTTTAAACCTTAATTTTTCTATCCTATCGGTTTAACTTTCAATCAAACTTTTATAATTAAAATATTTGTATAAACAAAATAAAAGAAAGAACACGTATAAAACTCTTACAAAACATCGTCTGCTATTCTCTTTCTACAACTATCTAAATAAAAAAATTATTAGATGACAATTATAAGTTGACTTAGATTTAGGATATTTATGAATATAGGTTTGAGTAACAAAAAGACTTAAACTCAAGCAATGAGCTAGTTTTTAAGACCCAAATCGTTTAATTTTGGACTTAACACATCGAACCAAATAAATTAGGTCAAAGTCTAATTGAACATAAGAATATCATTAGTTTGGTTTAAACTATAGTTTAAAATTTTGTTCGTAGTTGTAATTACAATTGCAATCTAAACTATTATCAAAATTTACATAATTATAATAACAATATTCTGAAATTACGTTTGTGTCATCAATAGGTATTGCAGTCACTTACAACTGCAATATAGCTCACAATTTGCAATGTATATAAAAACGACGTCATTTTAATATTTTAAATTAAAAAAGTTTATGGTGAATCGAGCCCAAGGTAGGGAGCTAGGGCTCAAGCTTGGATTTAATTACTTTCGTTTATTCCTTCATATTTATTTTAACTAAACCCTACAGGGGAGTTGATCCTCTGCCCTATCCTCTGCTAAAATATCTAAGCCATCTATTTAAGTGTCCTGTGTCAGAATATATAAGCCATCCATTTAATCTAATCTAAGATTAAATGGATGGCTTATATACTCCAGCACAAGGTACAGCCAGAGTACCTGACCGGAGGATTCGAGGGTTCTATCTCACGTACCAAATCAACTTTACGGAAACCGAAACAACTTTATATAAAAGCCCAAATCTAAATATTTATCAAATTGTAGGCCTACTAAGTTGCTATTTAGAAAAACCCTTGTCTTTAATTATTTCATTATTTCTGAAAGGTCACCTCCTTCGGAAGATATCGCACCAGAACCCAGAGCCTCAGCTCTTCACCGTACGCCTCTCTTGTTCTTCACCTCTTCTACTGCCAAGTTTTGTCTCAATCAACGCGCTAATGCCTAATTGATCTCCATTCTTTACTTTATTTTTCTTTCATTTTAACTTTCCCTTAAATTGCAACAGATTGCGAGCGTCTCTTCTTGTAACGTGCTGTATATCAAAGTTGTGAGTGTATTTTCGAACGGCTTGTTTGGTTTCATAACTGTACTATCAAATTATGGCTCAGCTGTTGCTTTTATTTTGCACTACTTATGTTTGTGAGATTATATTCTATGCTTTTCACATGAACTTGTTTCTTCTTGCAGCTTCTAGTTCTTCCTCCACCATGTCTTGGTGCACTGTCGAGTCCGATCCTGGTACAATTCCGCTCCTTCTTTTTAATCTGTACTCGAGATTGGAAAGAATATCATTGTAATATTGCTGATATTTGTTATTGTATCAGTAGCTCATGGGAGTTTTGAATGTTATGTTGGAAACACTTTATGATATTTAGTCATTACGTCAATGTATGTGATTACTTTCTTGTCTGTATAGATCTTCACATTTAATAGGCCTATAAAGCTGTTACCTTTTGCATTCTTTTTTACTTAATTTTTTTTTCTTGTGAAGAATTTTGTATTGCATCTGGAAATACCGGCGGCTTGAATCTAAACTGTTTTAGGGTATTTATGTTACAGTCTGTACTTAATATAACCGGAATGGCTTTAGGAATCAGTTTAAACTAAGCCTACTTTTATGCTGCATACATACATACTGATATGTTCAAAGACTTCCTTGGTTAAACATGAGACATTGGTATCGGATCAAGTTAGTCAATATGGCCGTAGTGTTCAGTAAGGAGGCACTTTAACATCATCAGCACCATGAATGTTTCTGTTATATGGAGAAATTGACCATGCTAACGGAAGTCAAATCCAAGTTTGTAATACAGCTTAAGGCATTTCACTACCCTAGGAAAATCACCCATTTCACTACCCTAAACTGGGGATACTGGCGCTCTTCTAGTGCTTGCTTTGTTTGATATGCTGGGGGGCTTCATGTCAAATTGCAGTGTACTGTTAATTTCTCAACCTAAAATGTAGCTCACTTTAGAATCCTCCAGGCATGATAAGGCACTTAGTATTGTATATGGTATTGGAGAATGAGCACATATCTGTGGGTTGTATGGCATGGACTTATATTCATTTGTCTTGGAATATCCATGATAAAGAGGAGATTATTCAAGAAATTTTAATTCGAATTACTCTTTTTAACGTGATGAGTTAGTTTTTCGATTCCACTTTTCTGCTACTGATGCATATCCTCTTGAAGCTTCAGTTAGAGCGTTTCACTGAATATTTTGAATTCATCATCTTGTGATATTTCTGGTGTTCTTGCCTATTTTCTCTAAGTGTGAGAGTTGGTCCTCTCTGATGGCCACTTTTCACTTTTTAGCCACTCGATATGTTGCCATACTTTTGGAACATATAGGGAAAATGGGTGGAAAGGAAGTAAAAGGAAGAAATAAGAAATATTTTCACTATCATTTTAGGATTGGATGAATTGGGAAGAAGATAGAAAAGCGTCTTTCTATTAGTTAGCAAGTGAAGAAAGTGGGGAGGAGGTCTATAATTATTATAAATATATCGAATCAAGTCTCTAGTTTCTTCCAATTTTGGAAATATTTTAGCCATTACATGAAAGGAGAATGTTTGCTTCCAATTTGTTTTCTCTCTCTCTTGGTGTTCTAATCCAAACAAATGATTCTTTCTATTTCCATAAATTTTATTTCTATACCAGAAAAGGGTTTATTAGCACAGGGTTAAAGTTTGGGCCTGCAGTAGTTGTATCTGTTGTGAACATATGCATCATTGATTATGCTACTTTCCCTAGTTGTTTGAAATACCAAACATGAATGGAAGACATGGACAAGTCTGGATGGTAATTTCTAAAGATCTATACTACCAAAGTGTACTAGAGCAACATGCTTCACAGCTTTTGCAAGGCCATGGACAGTGCAAGCACCTGTTAATTTATTGTTGTGAACATTCTCAAGACTAGTTGTTGCATAATTTCATCATGGAGCTTGCATATCATTATCTCTGTTAGATTTTATTGCTAGATTCTTAATTTGCATTGCAGGTGTATTCACGGAACTCATACAGCAAATGCAAGTGAAAGGTGTTCAGGTAACCTTTGTTGATTATTAGCACTTTTTGTTGCATTGCTAACTATCATGGTTGTGGTATGTCTTGGTATATTACTATTCCTTGTTTTGAATTTGCAGAATGGAAATCTCGTGAATATCTGTTCATTTCAGTCATTCATTAATTTATCTATTCAAACTGCTAGGCGCCGAGCTAGATTAGACCACACCATTATCATCTGTAATATCATTGTGGTTTATGAATGGTTCACTTATTTCTAATGTAGGTTTGCACTTGTCCATGAGATGCTTAATTAACCTTGTTACAGTTATTCCATATATTACCATAGCTGCAGTAGGAAACCAGAGGTTCTCAGCACTGGTTCCTATTGCATTTTTGGATATTAGTAGCTTTAATAATTCAGTTTATTGTTATAGCCTTGACCATGCAGAAAAACATATGTTCCGTGGATTTTTAGTCATTTTCCTGAGTGTATATATTCAGTTCTTCTGATTATTACTACTTGCTTCCAACAAGAATATATTGCACAAATTTGCAATATGCAAACTTCTGTGCCATATAATCATGCATCTCGTTTTATCTTTTCTTCTTTTTTTTTTCTTGGTGTAAGTATGCATTTTGGCATGGAGAGATTTATATACCTTTGGTTAGATGTTGACATTAAATTTTCAACTGACTAGTTTATTTACAATTTCCTAATTGTTATTTTGTTTTGAGCCTTTTCTATTGTCTCATGTTTGTTGATGTGTACTGATATGGTGATGCGTCTTATCAGGTTGAGGAGTTGTATTCTTTGGACCTAGATTCTCTTGACAATCTTAGGTTTGTTATCATTCTTAATTGGCATACACCATTTAATCCCTGATATGTCTGAATGCTCTCCTTTGTTGGCACATTAAACTTCTCACTGCTTTCTTTTAAGGCCTGTTTATGGGTTGATTTTCCTTTTCAAATGGCGCCCTGATGAAAAAGATGACCGCCTTGTAATTAAGGATCCAAACCCCAACCTCTTTTTTGCAAGTCAGGTTTGTTCTCATGTGGATCGTAGGTGTTGAAGCATTACAGGAAGTGAAAAGTTTCCTTAATTATTATTTTCATTTCATTTTCTTGTTTTCCTTTGTTTTTTTTGTAGGTCATAAATAATGCTTGTGCCACTCAAGCAATTTTATCTATCCTGTTGAATTGTCCAGACATAGATATTGGCCCAGAATTGATGAAATTGAAAGAATTCACCAAGAGTTTTCCACCTGAACTCAAAGGTTTGGCCATAAACAACAGTGAAGCTATACGTGCGGCCCATAACAGTTTCGCAAGACCTGAGCCCTTTGTTCCTGAGGAGCAGAAGGCTGCTGGAAAAGATGATGATGTCTACCATTTTATAAGCTATTTACCTGTTGATGGTGTCCTCTATGAGCTTGATGGACTGAAAGAGGGACCGATTAGCCTTGGTCAATGCACTGGTGCACATAACAGTCTCGATTGGTTGCAGATGGTGCAACCAGTGATCCAGGATCGCATTGAGCGATATTCCAAAAATGAGATAAGATTCAACCTCATGGCAATAATCAAGAACCGGAAAGAGATGTATACTGTTGAACTCAAAGAGCTTCAAAGGAGGAGGGAACGCATCTTGCAGCAACTTGCTGCCTCTCAATCGGACCGTCTAGCTGACAGCAGCAGCTTTGAAGCACTGAACAAATCACTGTCTGAAGTAAATGCTGGAATTGAGAGTGCTACCGAGAAGATTTTGATGGAGGAGGAAAAGTTCAAAAAGTGGAGGACAGAAAACATTCGCAGAAAGCACAACTACATACCCTTCTTATTTAACTTCCTCAAGATTCTAGCAGAAAAGAAGCAACTGAAGCCGCTTATTGAGAAGGCCAAGCAAAAGGCTGGCAACTCCTAGCTGTAGGTGCTTCCATGACTTCAATTTTATCCCGGTGATATCGTGTACTATTAGCATATTTAATTAAGGAACTTCATTGTATGACCATTTGCTTACTGCTTTTTGTGGACCTCGCTTTCATGTTAACGTATCTTCAGGTAATGGGAAAATAATATGGCACCAATTTTAGGCTCTATTTTTTCGTTTCCTTCTTATTTTTCGTGTTTTTTTTTTTGGAAACGGAGGAATCCACAACTTCTATTATTTGGATGTGTATTGGATAATTTTTCGGATTGACGTAATAGCCTGCAAATTATGTCAATCGGGTATTTCGTACTAGGTAAGTCCTGTACGACAGATTTGATCGAAAGAACGTAAGTAAGGGGATTTGAATACAGAATTTTTTAAATTCATATCTTCCACTTTATCCAAGCGACCATCTATGAGGGTTATTTTTCGTATGCTAAAGCCAACACTATATGCACCAGACTAGAATTGAATTTTAATGCATGAGAACATTTTTTTATTGTAATTAAATCTTGGACTTGAGGTTGAATGTTGTTGGTGTAGTATGGTCACAGCTATAGCATGTAATAATTCTTTTAACATGAAATTGGGGGCTAAGGGTTTCCAATTTTGATTGTCCCAATGGCCGAAAGCTCCCGGCCCACTCCTCTGGAAAACCTCCCTGCCATCTTGCTTATTGGTTCCTCCAACGTCGGCAAACGAACCATCCTCTCTCGTAACTACTCTCTTTTTTCCCTCTTTCATTTGTATTTCAATTCCTAACAAAACGTTCGAGTTGATTAAAAGCGTAATATTTTCCGTTCTAGGATTACTTTCAGTGGATTTCCGGGACACTAGTGATGATGCATCATCCTCTTCTCAGATTCTTTTTCATGGGTTCGTTTCTTTTCTTCTGTTTGTTTAATGGTTTCCTTCTTTCTGTCAATCTATTTGTTAAAAAAAAAGGTAAATTTTTTTAACACAGGTGGACAATTGATACCAAGTACTATACGGCAGATGTTTGTGTATGGATGGGGGATCTGAATGATGAACTATTAATAGCTAATCTCCCTTTTTACGACCGATTAGCTGCCGTGGTCTTGATTTTTGACTTGACTGATGTAACTCCGCTTCTATTTTCTGTTTTGCTTTTTTTTTCTTTCTAATTTTATGCATCTCTCTGTTACGTTATGGTATGTGATTTGCAGCTATCAACTCTCACAGCACTCAAGGATTGGGTGTCTCGCAACGATGTTTACAAGTTTGATGTTCTTTTATGCATTGGAAACAAAGTTGATCTCGTTCCAGGTCATCCAGTTCATTCCGAGTACCGAAGACGGCAACTTCAAAGAAATGGAGAGTCTTCTGATGAGATCACCGACTTTGAATCTGAAGGAGCTAGTCTACTTGGGTACGAACAAGAACAACCAGCATGGGATATTAGGAGATCATGTCTTGAATGGTGCACCGACAACAACATTGAATATATTGAAGCTTGTGCTTCCAATCCCGATTTTGACAAGTGTATGTAAAGCCCATCAATTGAGCATCCAGCTTGGTGAACATTTTCAGATTTAGTTCTAGAATTAGATGGCTAGCCCCTTTGTTTCAGGTTATGATCAAGATAATGCTTCATTCCAAGTCATTCTACCAACCTTTCTGCTTATAAATATCTTAGGATCATTACATGTCTAATGCTTTCCGGCGAAGTGGTTTTTGGTATATTGGAAAGTATAAATTACATAAATCCCTTGCCATGCATCTATTAGGAATTGAATATGGAGAGGTACTCCTACTTGTGAAACTCCTGATGTTAAGGGCGACGAGTTTTTTTATAATTAGGTTAGTTATATAGTTACCTCTAATGGGACATTCTTCAATCAAAGGAGTTCACCTCCATTGGGTTGATTTTTGCCATTAAGAAGTGAAATAAAATTGAGCCATGAATTCACAAGCTGAATAAACTTGAATTAGTCTCTACTAAAACCTTTTCTTTTCCAGGTTTGTCAGTTAATGGCGATTCCCAAGGAGTTGAGCGTCTGTTTGGTGCACTTTCTGCTTATATGTGGCCTGGAATGATTTTGAAATCTGGCGATAAGATACCTAAACCATCGTTACCTGCAAATGAAGGTCTTTTTTGTAAATATAATTTATCTATAGTCTTACTTTTCCAATTATAATGCTGAATGTTTCCCTTGATTCCATACAGAATTGTCAGAAGAAGAATCTGAGTACGAGTTCGAGTATGAAGTGTTATCTGCGGGTTTAGCTGAACCATGGGATGACACGTTTGAAGGATGGGTTTCGACAAGTAGTGCTAGTACCATGGAGAATCTAAGAGAATCATCTACTCGGAAGAATTTGGAGGCAGAATGTGAACATGAGAACGGAGAAAAGTTCGACAAAGAAGAGCTTCAGCCCTCAACATCAATGTCTGAATTACAGAGTAATGGGGAAGTGATTACCAGTGTAGAACCTGAAAAATGCCCAGAAACAGATGGGGTTACGCCTTTTGACTTTGATGACTTGGAGCAGTTGATGTCTGAGATAGGGAACATGCGTAACAGCTTGAGATTGATGCCTGATTTTCAGAGGAGAGAAATGGCTGCAAATCTGGCAATGAAAATGGCTGCTATGTTTGGAGGTGGTAGCGATGATGAACAAGAATTAGATTGATTAATTTGATACCTGTTTCGCATTACAGTTTTCTGCAATCTTGAATTTCGTGTGAAGGTTTTGAATGGTAATGTATTGGCCAACCAGTAAACAGAACTGATGATATTCCAGAAATTTTCTGGAGTCGGTGCTTTGCCGCATAGAACTCTATTTAGGGCGTACTTTAGATCAAAATTTGCATAGATTATTAATACACCAGTTTGAGTTTGTGTTAGAAATTATGTACTCAGCAGGGCTTCGTATAACAGATGATTGTGTTCGAACACAATTTTTGTAACGGAGAAGGTAAAATTGCTGAGTTAAATTCCCACTCTAATCTAATTCCATCATCTCAAGAAATGCATTCAAAATTATATCATGCTTCAGATTCTGAACGATGGTCTATATATCAATTCCTTTCGAATATCCCTGTCGGCGTTGAGAAATCAATTGCAGCAATGAAAATGGCTATGATGCTTCTGTAAGGGTCAAATAAATAGAATAGTTTTCTTATCATAGTCAACTATGCAAATCATTGATAACCCGAAGAAAAAGCATAGAAGAGAAGCAATAATATCCAGCCATTTAGAATTCAATGAGAACACTATCTAAGGTCTTCAGCTGTTCCATCTCCTCCTGGCTTGTTGCTATTCCAGGTTCTACATAACACAACTGATGAAAAAACACATCAAGCTTCTCATCAGATAACATTGCCATCAACAATTTTTTTCAACTAAGGTTTGTCTAACCTGGTATTGGGACTTTTTCAGGGTGTGAACTCCTCTTTTTATAAGCTTTTCCCAACCAACATTGTCTTTCAACGCTATTTCTAAGGCTTCTGTTCTCTGTAATTACACCACACAACAAATTCAACAAATATATGGTAAAACAGAATCAAGAACATTATATCTGAAACATCTAAAGTTTTAACCAATTCAAAAGTTGTCAAGGAAGTGGAAACCTGAAGCCTTGCATCTACCTACCAAACATAGCAGCAACCAATGAACTGGAGGGCTACAACTACAGGCCTACAATCCTATTCTGCAGTTCACTAGTGTTCCAGGCCAAAAAGGAAGAGAAATGATATATATACTAGAGAAACCGTCAATAGTACTCGTAAGGGAAGCAATTTACTGTTTTCATTAACATGGAAATAATTTCTAGCGCCAATATAGATAGGCCCAAAAGTCCAGATGCTCAGAGAAAGACTTTGGTATAATCCATGTCTGGAAGGAGATGTCATACATATTCGTATTCCACGGATTTAGTTAAGAATTGATGGCTTTCAATCTCATTCAGCCTCAGAAATACCATCTACAGGCATCCCTGATGTATTTTAACACCTACTTAGAAACAAATAAACTGAAACTTCAACAGATATTGAAATGTCACGATAAGCCAAGTAAGAGTTACATATGCACTCTTCTCATTTGATTCTGTCCAAACAATGACAATACAAAAGACCCTCAATGCTTCTTAGGCTTAGGTGCAAAAATTTTCTTTTACAACTTTCGTGAAGCTGCTAGATGATGCTCCATGTCATGATAGAAGATTTGCAACTTACTAAATACAAAACTGGAAATTGCTGGAAAGATATAGGTTTTAGAAAGGATTCTGTTCACAAACAGTTCATGAAACCTTGGAGCTGACGTTGACAGTAGATGATGCAATATTGCAAATGGTAGAGCATCGTTCAACCACAAAATGCTAGATATTTCAGGACAACCGATTTTGTGCAAAGAAAAATAAACTTTAAACGCATAGGAGTATGCATTGCAGACACATCTATTAGGATTATGCATTGCAGATGCCTATAGTTAATATTTTAATATATAATCTTGAACAAAAATGAAAGCTTTTAGTACTTACATGAGCAGGATCCAAAATCAACAGATTGTATTTTGAGGTGCCATTTTGTTGGCGTTTGACTTCAATCCCAACAATGGTTCTCGAATGTCCATCATGTTGAAAGTATAACGGCCTGTTAATACGCGAAACAAACCCAAATATACTCAGGATAAATGTCTTGTATGCAAAAACCAATGATGAACATGAAAAAGGAAAAGCAATCAAAAGGAGAAAGTCCGCTATCCAAATTTCAAACATTAGAAAATCTTCAAGAGAAGAGTAAAGCTAACAATAAAGAGATTTAACTTTTACATTCTATCAGTGGCAATGACACTTGAACTACGGGAAAATGGATTTTTTATGCCATCTGAGAAGTAATTCCACACCCAATCAACAAGAGCATGAGAGAAATCATTCTTGCTTGAAAAGTGGGATTTGTCACGAGCAAGTGCATCAGTCTCTGGTGCAGAAATACTGGAAGTATCACGTTGCAGATATCGGTCCATAGGTCCATAAACCTGAAAGGTGGCTTTCCCCTTGTTCCCTCCGGTGGTTGTACTAGTGATTGTTTTGGTAGAATTCAAACTGGGAGCAGAGTCAAAATCAACAATCTTAGCTCGAAGGCCAAAGGAACGGAAGAGGGCAGCGCATTCAGTAGTTCCAATCCAGTGTTGAAAGCCATGGATGGAGTGGTTAAAATGAAGAGAGCCAGGGGCATCAAACCCCTTTTGCCAAGCAATCTCAAGCCATCTTTGGAGAGAGGGAATATCAGGGACATATCCACATCCCCCAAACAACACCTCCCTAGCACTTTCACGCCTAAGCAAATGAGAAGAAAGCATTTGGATGTTACGCCAACCGCAACCCCATCCCAGGTCCTCGGAGGGCAGACAATGGAAGTGATCAACATAACCACACAATAACACAGTATTGGATTTAGTTTTCTTGTGCATTAAGTTTACATCTAATTCGAAACACTTGAACAACAAGGCCATCAAACCACCATCATCATTGACACGGTGATGGGAACTGGTGCTTTGCAAACCAATCAAGCTCGAAATCTTCTCATCCATGGCGTTATTATAGTTACTTCTATGAGTTTGGGAAAGGGAAAGGCTTTGGGACAAGGCGAGATATTCGTCGACACAGCTTGCAATAGCGTCATTATCATCATCATCATCTTCAAAGTGGCTGTTTGCATGCCTATATAATCATCGTCAACAAAATCAATATTTTTAAGAATCACCGCTGATTCTGAGATGAAAGGTTTCAAATTAAAACAAAAAACAAAAAGAAAAGGAAAATTGAACAGGTTGCAGACAGCGAGAGCGAGAGAGCTACCTTGGGAGTAGATATGAAGGAATGGTGAGATTACAGACAGGACAACTTCCCAAGCAATCCATAGCGTAATCAGACACTTCGCTACTCATTCTAAATCCTAATCCTAACAAACCAACCAAGCACGGCCAAAATCCTGTTCATCCCTCCTCAATTATTAAAATGAAAAAAATCATTAAAAATAATTAAAGCGATTCGTTAATAATTTTTATTATTAAAATTGGTTAATTTAGATTATAAAATTTATTAATAAATTAATAAATTATTATAGATTAAAATAAATAAATAAATTTTTAATTAATTTTTAAATTTTTTAAATAAAAACTTCCTTCAATCATAATTTAAATTTTTTAATTTTATAAATTTTAATTTATTTTATGAAAATTTAATATGATTAAACTTTTAAATTTTAAATTTTTTATCAGTATAATTTTTAAAATATTAAAATGCACCCCTTCATTTAAACTTTTTTTTTCACATTGCACTGTAAAATAGAAATTCTTAGAATAGTCCTTACAAACTAGTTAAATTAAATTGGTAATGAAAAAATAATAACTTAAAACTAAAAATCAACCTAGTTCTATTTTATTTTTTATTTGATATAATTCTTTATTTTATGTTTTTTCAAATGAAAATTATCTGAAACTAAAAAAGAAAAAGAATATCAGGTCAAAAGAAGGCAAGCTTTACGAACACGAAGCCCAAATTCCGTGCTGGTCTGCGTCTGTCGTCAATTCCCTCGTAACTCCAACTCCGACCTTCTGAAACACAAATCTCTGTTTTTATTTTCTGTAATTACCTTTATTAGGAATTGTAGAGAAACTAAGCAAGTGGAAAAATGGACGCGGCGGCAAAAAAGAAGGCTTTGTTCCGTGCTAGATTGAACGCCCAGAAGAAGGATAAACAGCGAATTGATTCTCCTCTTGTTAGGTATTATCCCTTCTTCTTTTTACTGTTTTTATTTATTTATTGTTGAAGAGGTTCTTTTCTGATATTCATTCATTTACTACTAACGCAGGTACAACGAGTTCGATCAACCTGTTTGTAGGGTTTGCAACATTGTTTTGAAATCTGAATCCCTCTGGGATGCTCACCAAGCTTCTCGTAAGCATCACGAGGTCATTCCATTCGTACCCTTCTCTTGTTCTCCCAATTATGATTCGTGATCAAAGTGAGGATTGATTTTGTTTATACTGCCCTTTTGTTTTCTCAGGCAATAAGTGATTTCAAAGCTAATGCAACTGGGCATACACAATCTGCTAAACCTAAACTTCCAGTTAAGGTCGACCTGCCTGATACAAAGGATCAACCCGCTGTCAAATTGTCCAAGCCTTCCTCATCATCTGTGCTTCCTCCTGATTTTTTTGATACTCGTGACTCAAAGAAGCAAAGACTTGGTATGGATTCTTTTCCTTTATTCAAAATAGAATGGCTGTGTGCTTGTAGATGAAGAATGAGGATTTTTTTCGGTTTCGCTAAAAATAGAAAGGGATTCTTCAGAAGTTGCCAATTGAATGCATTGATGCCTTTTATTATTCAATGATATTGGCACTTATCTAGCTGTGTTTTATTATTCAATGATCTTTCGTAGTGATGGTCATAGAGTTAATGTGAACAAGATCGCAGAGAGGGAAAAGATTACTTGTTGAAAAGAGCAATAGGTTCTTACCTGTGGTTGAGATGGTTCCTAATAGGTTCTTGCCATTTTCCTGGAGTATAGTTTGTTAGCAACTGGTTTTTGGGCAAAATTGAATATAAATCATGAATGAAAGCCAGTTCATCTTCTGTAACATAAAACCTGAAAGACATATAACCTGCCTCGAGTGGATAACCATTTGTAAAGTTTATAATTGGAGGTGGGACTCCGGCTGAAGAGGAATTACATCGTTGATGGGAGTCAAAGCAGCCTAATTCTTGTTGCCTGGCTAATGATCAGTTACCTTTAAGTGGAAGGAAAAGAACGACAATATTTCCTTTTCTTTTTGTGGGGCCACCATCACCCTTTCCGATGTCCTTCAAGAGTTCGCATTTCAATATTTATAGATAAGGCCTTCCTGTGTAACAACAAAGGAAATGCATTTTCAACCAAGGCTTTCCTGTCACAGATTATGGTAATTTATGTTCTTAAAAATGTGCTTTTAGGTTCAGATGCTGTCAAGTCTTCGGATCCAGATGCATCTAAAACGGTGGGAACTTCAACTCATGCTATAACCAAAGAGTCTTCCTTTGAAAACAAGAGAAATGAACCACACAGTGAGATTAATAACCAGACTACAAGTTTTAAACAAATCAGCGATTCTTTATCTGCCCCAGAACAATCTACTGGTTTAGAATCCAAGCAAGTGAAAGGAGCTCTTCCTGAAGGATTCTTTGACAACAAGGAAGCTGATTTACGTGCTCGTGGCATTAAGACTGTGAAGCCAGATGTCAAGTAAGGTCTTTGCTTCCCATTCCACTCTTCTCATAGTTAATGATTGATATGAGCTTCCTTTTCTCTGAAAAAAAGATCTCTGTGTTCCTTTAATTTGATTTCTTTGGGGAGAGTTACATTTGTTAAGCTTCAAAAAGCTGAAAATTTCCTAATCTACCCTATGATAATCATCTGGTTTTGTGGCTTGCTAATTTGTTATGTTAAGCGTTAGATTGCATTGTTGAATTCACTACAATCATCTGTACATAAGGAGAAGTACATCTCCTGCTACCTCAAGAAGGGTTTCTTTATATGGGCCTATGAGATCGTTATTAATTTTAAAAAGCTTGTATTTTGAAATAATTGATCGTTTAAGTATTGACTGATTGTGCATCCTAGTCTTTAAACGCCTTGTACTGTAGTGGACATTCTATCTACTTAATCAAATAATTGATTATAACTATCACAATTTAATGGGTGGAGCAGAATCCATTAACTTCTTCAATTTATGTTGAGAGATGTACATTTTATATCTTGGAAAAACATGTGGATTTTGATGCATACTAATTTAAATTTATTTTAAATCCTGATTAGAGATGAGTACAAGGAATTTGAGAAGTTGATACAAGAGGACTTGCGGGAGGTTGATGACCGTTTGGAAGAAGAGGAGGTCAGAGATAAATACGTAGGTTTTACTCAATTACATCTCGAATTGATGTTACTAATATGTAGTATGGTGATTGCAGATTGATGCAGCTGAAATGATTCAAGAATTCGAATCTTTGGAACAGAGGTAAGTTCGTGCTAGCTAGCAGTTGGGATACTGCCATTTATTCAGGAATTTCTTTAGTTTGATTTATTGGATGGTTTAGGATTCTTATTCTCTTTGACCTGTGAATCACCAGTGCCTATAGGGAAAAAGTTGAATTGTTGAAACGGAGGAAAATAGAGCTGATGGCTGCTAGGTCTTCCAAACGTGGCACAGATACAAAATTGGTTGGAAAAGAATCTGTGGTAGAAGAATCATCCAGTGATGATGATGAAAATAACAATAATTTTGCGGTCGATTGGAGAGCTCAACACCTATGAATAGGATGAAGAAAGATGTTTTTGCTGCCGGGCCAAATTAGGTGTCATTTTTACCTAAATATGCTAAGAGCCTGAATTATTTGGAATATTTGTGGCACGATAGAAAGCAGAATTTTGGAAACATTCAGGGGGCAGAGATATGTTTATTTAGTAACCGAGTTTATGGTTTACCTTCCCACCTGAAAAGATCAGTTAGAGAGATTAAAGGTCGAGCTGTCAGAAATGTTATGATTTGCTGTTCTAATACTCGCGGACTGATGTCTGATACGTTGGCATAAACTTGTACGCCTTTGGTCACCGATAATGTTAAAACTTGGAAGGTTCGATTTATACTTCTTTTCCCCAACTTCTAACTGTTAACGTGGATGGTGGAAGAAGATTTTAGCTTCACGTATTAGGATATAAGGATCATGCATCAGAAGCTTAGGAATAACAAATAATGGAGATAGTTGTATACATTAAAAGCAGGGGGATCAATTTCTTAAACATTATTCTTTTTTCACTGAAACTGCGCATATTTCCGCCATATTTTGTTCTTGTAGATCAAATTGAGAAGTAGCCACTAATTCAATGGTAGAGGAGGTCAAAGCCTAGTCTTGATCAGGAGTTGACTTTGTGTGGAACAATTACTATCCTTCCAAATGTCAAACAAACAATTAAGTAATGACACCTCGTCTGAAACATGAATTGAACTGGCTGCATTATCCTTTCTAAAATAAGCAAACAATTCACACTAGTTTAACCATATCTGTGATACATGGGAGATTATTTGGAGGTAAATACCACCAAGTATTATTTTATCCATTCACTACTCTTCAGATTAAAAGAACATTAGTCATCCAATCGCAGAGTGTTATATCTTAACTTCTAAAACTTGAACAATTTCTTATGAACCTTCAAAACCGATCGACAAGTGAGTGAAATTCTTGTCGTCTTTCGGTGGATAAGCTTCAAGTCTCCACCCTTGTTTGAATCACCATCTTTCTCAGAATCTAAGAGGGAATCATCGAGTCCACGTTGTAGCAAAGTTTCTGCTCCATTCACAACCTAAAAATGGAAAACCAGTGCGATTGTCTCATATAGGAACATGTCCTTGTAGTCAATATCTACGTCAAAATTTGCCACATACCTCACCATATGGCTGCACTTCTCTATCTTCTATACCATGCAAGTAATCTGAAAGGAAAATTTTCTAGTGTACTTAGGATACTATAGAGCATAAAACCAAAAGCATTTTCACACAAAAAAATCACAAAAGCTTTGTGTTTTGCAACGACTATAGGCATTCACCTGTATAGGCATCATCCTTGAACATCAGTAGGCTTCGAGGCATCAATAATACAGAAAAAGGTTGGTGACCGAGCCCCAATTTGTACGCCTCAGTATCTAAAGCTTCACCAGCCGAGAACAATTTATTTTCATCATCACACCTCCATGCATTTGTGCATGTTTTTAATCTTGAATGTGGTGTAAAGTCCATTATAACAGGTGAACCAAGAGAAAGGATGGCTACAACTGGGAAATAGGCAGGCCCATCCTGGTGTGGCTGCAAATAGTGACAATAAAGACAATAAATAGCAACAAATACAAAATACTGTGGCTGACATTAGTTGCAGGCGTTGAGTGAACATTTAATCTGTCTTCAAAATGGTACAAGAGCAAATGATGCATGATGGGACATGTTGCCTTGTAGTCAAAATCCAAGTCAGTAAATAGGGGCAATACCAGACACCAAGAGGCAATTACGATGCAGACTCAAATTCAACTATTTTGGTTATGAACAAGGTCCAAAAGAAAAAAAAGTTGGGACATATGATAGGTAAAAATGAGATTATTGCAAACCAAAAAAAGAGATTGCTATCATGTGGAAATGTTCAGCACAAACCATTATCCCCTGGTCTGGAAGGTACTCATTGATGAGAACATGATTAATTGCTGCAGGGAAAAGTCCTGATTCGTTGTATATTTTTTGCGTTATCTTCGTTAACCAAGGAGGCACTGTAAGAGAGGTTGCTCAGCAGATTCTAAAAACAATATGTAACAATAAGAATCTATATTTGCAAAAACAAGAAAGTTAATGTCAGGCCTTAAGTTGATTCCGAACTAAAGAGGAACAACAACTGGCTTCTCAATAATAGAATTAAAAAGGGCATCATTACATTTCTCAACAACTAGCTATAATTCATCTTCCAAAAAAAAAAAAACAACTAGCTATATTTTGCTAAATGACAAAAGTATAGACATTTCATTCAAATGCAACTCCATGACAGAATGGTACATAATTGATATCTAATTTGTAATGTGCACTAACACAAGTAAACTCCAGACCCAAGAATGTGTGCTTGTTATTGTATCATCTAGTTTAGACTTTTTGTAATATTCTTCAAGTATACATTAATAATGAAACTTCATAGAATAGACGACCCCTTCTTCCACTTTAAAAAAATTTAATTTCCAGGAGGTCTAAATTGATTCCACTCAGAAGTCACTGATGAGCATTATTTAGCATATCTGCTCTCTTAAGAGCATTTTAACTAGCAACTTGATAGTCAAATTAGAAAAGAACTAAAAAAGAAGAAAGATTTAAAACAATTATAAAAAATTTAACTATAAACTAACATGTGCATAATAAGCATTGTAGAAAGTAAAAAGATCAAGATGAATTACTTAAATCTCCATACAAATGAAAATAAAACTGTGTTAAGTTTGTGTTCCCACTTACAGTCTTGGGGCAGAAGACCCTTTTCATGGACGACTCCACCTGTCAGTTTGCAAACATTTAGGAAGGTGGTTTGAATTTGACATAAAAAGAGAAGGAAAGAAAGTTCATTCTTTACTCTTGTCTTATGTATGCTCAATCTTCTTGTGATTTCAATTTAACTCTAGAGCTTCTCACCTGAACAATTTTAATAAAGTACATTTACTGCAAAACTCTTAACTGCTTGAAATGAAAAGTTATTAGAAGAAGGAAAGTTACTTTTATAATAAAAGTTCAGATAATACCTTATAAGCGTGGTAGTAATACATGGAGTACTTCTTAAACTGATATGGATAAGGATGCATTTGTGGGTACGAAATATAGCAAGAAGAGAATTAGGCCCTTTAAAATAGGAGAAATGATAGGAGATTTGCAACGTCCCTTTAAAATAGGAGATCTTACCTTCGAAGGAGTCTATTTAAATATTTAGTAAGATAACTAGTAGGTCTATTCTGGTTAGAAGTCTTATTCTACATAAACTAGTAGGTCTATTCTTGTTAGAAGTTTTATCCTAAATAAACTGATGTAACCAGCCTCTATATAAGGCTACTTTATTTATGAATAAAGTATCAGACAAATTATTAGAGAAATAATTCTTGGAGGAAAAGACCTTGTCACGGACATGTCTCCCCCTTGAGTAGAAAAATAGGGCCTTCTAAAAAGGAAGAACTCCAACAAGGGAAATCGAGAGGATTCCTTGGTGATCGTCCCGTGACTAGATCCTACGTTCAAGACCATATCAATTTGGTATCAGAGCCAGACACGATGGACGACTCAGGGAATATCCAAAATGAGCTTAGGGTGTTTATGCAAAGGGTTGAGCAACGTTTCCAGCAGATGGAGGAGCTCCAACAGAGGCACTTGACTTCCCAATTCGAAGAGATGAATCGTTGGTTTAGGAAGCTAGGAAAGGAGCCGAATCCGGGTGTGAGGGGGGGGCATGGAGGTGGGGCGAGCAACAGCCATGCTTCTGTTAGTCGAGGGGAGAGGCCAAACGAAGGGCATCCCTGCTGCATTACTCAAAGTTGGAATTCCCAACCTACAATGGTTCAGAGGACCCTCTGGTTTGGTTGCACCGCTACGATCAATTTTTTCAGAGCCAACAAACAGCAGAAGAGGATTGACTAGGCTTGACTGCTTTTCACTTGACAAGGGAGGCCCAACTCAGGTATTACTAGGAGGAACAGGAGACACCAAGAATGACGTGGGAGGACTTCAAGTCACAATGCAACATGAGATTTGGTCCCCCTTAAACACTAACCCACTAGGAAAATTAGCCAATTTCAAACAAACGAGTACTATTGAGTATTGAGGAGTACCAATGTCAATTTCAAACCCTACTAGCATGCATCATTGGTCTCCGACCCAAACAGTAGGTGGGCATCTTTACGGTTGGATTAGTTGACGGGATACGGATAGATGTGGAGCTGCAAGGGTCGAACACGCTAGGGATAGCCATGAACATGGCAAGGGCTTTTGAAAGAAAGCAGTTGGTTGACTAGGGAGGGGGAGCTCGGCGTACTCTTGCCTAGGCAGCAACCATAAGCAATGCTTCAGCTTGGGCCACAGCCAAAAGCTCTCAGGCTAGCCCTACGGTTGTTAAAACCAAGACAACAAACCCTTGGGAGGTTCGCTAGCATCGGTCTCCATTATGGGAAGTAGCCCAACCCCGTTTTTCAAGCGTTTGTCAAGGGAGGAGATGGTTGAAAGACGAGCAAAGGGACTTTGTTTTAATTGTGATGAGCCATACTTAGGGGGACATAAGTGTAAGTGGCTGTTTTGGCTTGAAGTGGCAGACCCGGAGTTGGAAGATGAACCGCTTCGAGCTTGAGGACAAGCTCCTTGTCGAGAAGGAGAGTAATGATATGGATAAGGATGCATTTATGGGTATGAAATATAGCAAGAAGAGGATCAGCTCTTTAAAATAGGGATCAATTCACCTGTGCCCGTTTCTACGTGCTACCCTGTGCCCCTCTCCATCCATCCATCCATCCATCCATTAACTTTTGGCTTGAAGTGGCATACCCAGAGGAGGAAGATGAACCGCTCCTTGTCGAGAAGGAGAGTAATGATATGAATAAGGCTGCATTTGTGGGTATGAAATATAGCAAGAAGAGGATCAACCCTTTAAAATAGGGATCAATTCACCTGTGCCTATTTCTGTGTGCCACCCTATGCCGTTTAAAAGGGAAGTGATAGGAGATTTGCAACATCCTTTAAAATAGGAGATCTTACCTTAGAAGGAGTCTATTTAAATATTGAGATTTGCAACATCCCTTTAAAATATGAGATCTTACTTTAGAAGGAGTCTATTTAAATATTTAGTAAGATAACTAGTAGGTCTATTTTTGTTAGAAGTCTTATCCTAAATAAATTGATGTAACCAGCCTCTATATAAGGCTACTTTATTTATGAATAAAATATCAGAAAAATTATCAGAGAAATATTTCTCGAAGGAAGAGACCTTGTCACGAACAAGTCTCCCTCTTGAGTAAAAAATAGGGTCTTCTAGAAAAGGGAAGAACTCCAACAAGAGAAATCAAGAGGATTCCCGGGTGGATCATCCCAACTAGATCCTACTCTCGGGACCATATCATAAACCTTCACTGAATACCAGTTTTTTTTTTTTTTTGGTTACCCACGAGGTGTCCTAGGCAGGTCCCAACTATAGGAAGGTATCTTTAAGCCATCCATACCCAGACTAATCCCTGCTCGAGCCGGGTAGGTCCCTTGCGGGAGGCAAAGCTCTGGCCTCAAGTTTTAAACGGCTGCATACATGAGGGAGGTTCGAACCCACGACCTCACTTAAGCGAAGAGAGCCCCTTACCAACTCACCTGTGCCTTGGGGTTACTGAATACCAGTTTTTAATAGTTCAAATAGAAAATTTTAAAGCAAAGGAATCTCTTTCGCAAAGATAACATCAAATGTACAAAAGTGTTATGGACGCTCTTCCGGTGATTATGCCTTCAAAAAGTTTTACACTTATAGAAATTGATTTAATTTATTCAATATCATAAGAAGAAGATCCAGAACGAGATTAAGTAACAAAACTTTTTCAAACCACACAAAGAAAATGCGTAATTTGATCCTTCTACGATTACGTAGCGCCAAGCAAGTAGTTTTCAGGTTATACTGAGAACAAAACATGAAAAAGAATACCAACGTACCCCAGTTCTGAAGTCTTCTGTTCTTCAAAGATTTCCATTTTGACAATGGGGCTTCATCTATCTGCAAATGTACATATAAAAAGACGAATAAAATCATGAACATCTATTTTCTTGAATTAAGTCTGATTTCAAGTACTTTAAGTATACCCGTGATCATTCAATAACAAACTCAATTAAATTTTAATATAAGCAGGTAATATGAGAAAGTTGCATTTAAAATAACTCGGTGATGATGAGAATTTATGAAAGAAAATAAGGGACGAGATTAAACTATGGTTATAGTCCAGGGAGTTCCCATCATCTTATTAAGCAAGAGGGTAAACGGCAATTCTATGAAGATCCAATACACCTAATTTCCGAAATTCGAAACCCCACACTAAAAACATCATTAAAAAGAAGGAACATAATTGGTCATATGGACAGAGAGCATTAGTACAACCTCTTACCTTAGCAAGAAGTTGGGTTTCTTCCAAGCGTGTGATGAATTCAGGAATGTAAAACACAGAAGGAAGATTGCCCACTTTGAACTTATTCAAATTTCCCTCCATCCTCTTTTACCTAAATAAAAGAAACTATAACCAAAAAAATCTTCATGAACTACAAATATTCATAAAATAAAAGCTAAACTTAGTGGAATTGATTTCCAGCAGAACAAAGGCGATAGAGTATGCAAAAGTTAAAGAATGATATTAATTCAACGTAAGAAGAAGAAGAAGAAGGAAACAGACTGAAGAACCTCAAAACGGAGAATGTTCTCCTTCTTTCCTCTTCCAACGAAGGGTTATTTTCAGTTTTAGTAGTTTAATACCTATAATATCCTCATATTGGAGCACTAATTACATTACGCCCTGTTGGCTGTTTCCCCACGTTCGTACGATGGCATAGATAGGAATCGAATCGGATGATTTAGATGAAAGTGACGGGTGTTTAAGCAGAATTTGATGACGATGATAATGATGTGTAACGTACCAGATAATTGATTCCCATCCTATCCCTATCCTATTCCTATAATGAAAACGACGACAACTGACAGACAATACGACAGACACTCTCGCTGTATACTACTACTGTACTGTTCTGTATTACTCATTACTTGTTTGGATAAGACACTGGAAAATGAGATGCTCACTCTACTCATCATAACTAGAGTTGAGTTTCGCACCTAAACTAAAGAGAGCTTCGAGTTAACAGCCGCTGTTGGTGTTGAAATTAGTCAGGTGAAACCCTCCGTCCATCTCTGTTCTCTTGGTCGATTTTAATACTACTACTACTACTTATACGATTTGCTGTTGTGACTCTTGTTCTTCTTCCTCATCTTCGCTTATTAGGAATACCTGAAGAAAAAGTTCTTACTTTGTTTGCTTTGTTCATGTTAAGATGCGTAATTTATGTAGGATGTAACTATGGATTTGTTAACAAGTTTATCGGTTGAGCTCATAATTTTCTGATCTCATGCCGTAACTTTTGTATGTAAAACATAAGCTACTCGGATTTGGAAATTAAATACTTATTCATCGTTAGATTATTCTAGAGTGGAAATTTTGATGACTGATACACCAACTTATGGATCTTTCGTTTTCTTCTCAAATCCTAACGATGGACAAGTAATAAGCAGATGAAGAAGAGAAGGACCCAGGAGAAACCAAATTTTCTATTCTAAAAACTTAGTTGTGGAGCTGTTACAACATCTAGTTTTTTTACATCTAATTGCTTAGTGATTGTACAAATTTTAGTAACTTTTACTGAGCGTGAGCTTTGTTCAAACTAGTTTACATTGGCTACATAAATTAATTTCCTTTGTTGGTGGTATCCAAGAGTATATCATCCAACGGTTAGGGATTCTTAATATTCATTTTAATCTGTGTTAATATCAGAATGATGAAAAGGGCAATTCATGGATTTTTGTTACATGGGAATGCTGTCAAAAGCTCTGTTTTGAGACATGCCCGCATTGGGAATCCAGTTTTGCAGCCCGTTATCTTTTCACGCCTTGAGTCAGTTTCGTCAGCTCGTATCGAAGAGCATGGATTTGAAAGTACTACAATTGCAGACATCCTGAAAGCAAAAGGTAAAGGTGCAGATGGCTCTTGGCTTTGGTGCACAACAGATGATACTGTTTATGATGCTGTGAAATCGGTACGTGTTTCCTTTTCCCTAAGATATTTATCAGTTCTGATTCCATTGGTTTAACCTATTGCATTTTGCATCTTGTATTTCACTACCCAATCTTCAACGAGTCTGAGACTGCTATAACCAAATAAGCTAGTTAACAGTTGCTAGTTGTCTAGTTTTTCCAAAGTTCTGTAAAAAACACTCCAAAGGTACGTAACTTCTAAGTAGGAGCATCGTTATGTGTTTTAACTAGTTAAAATTTTTTGCTCTGCAGATGACACAGCATAATGTTGGAGCCTTGGTAGTTGTGAAACCTGGGGAGCAGAAGTCAATTGGAGGAATCATTACTGAGAGAGGTACTTGAAAAGTATTATTATCCTACAAGAAGCATAATGCTAGTCATTCAATTGACCTTTATGATAGTAGGGAATGTAGACCTGTCTATTTATCTGCTATGGACCATTAGTGACACTAGTCTATTATCATACACAACATTGTTAGAAATGATGAGTTGATGAATAAGCTCAACGAGGAAAAGAACTAAAGAAGCACGCATCTAGCAATTGGGCACTTATTTGCCATGTAAAACTGACATTTACAGTCTGGCTCCCATGTGTTTAGGAAAACAAGTTCTTACTTAGGTTGGGTTGTAACTTTGCTTATTCACAATGAGAACCTGATTTGGCACAATCTGTTTGAATTTCTTTTTCCTTTACATGATGTCATCTGAATGTCACCGTGGAAGAAACTATAGCTGAGCAGGCTACAAAGTATAATCCATGCTGATTACAGAGCTTTAATTATCTTCTAGTAACCTCAACTTATTGTTCTGGAAAGAACTGCTTTAGTAACCATTATAGGCTGTCAGTAATGAGGTTTATCTGGGGTATGATACTACCAAATAATGCATTTTAAAAATTTTTAATTAATGTTTTTCGTTCAAAACTTTCAGATTATCTTAGGAAGATCATAGTGCAGGGAAGATCATCAAAGTCCACTAAGGTTGGAGATATCATGACTGAAGAGGTATGGTACCATAATCATTTCCTAGTAACTTTTTTTACCCTTGCATTTATTGATGTTTCAGAGAGCTGTAACAATACAACTAAATGCGGTGCTTTCAGAACAAGCTTATCACAGTTACACCTGACACCAAGGTATTGCGAGCTATGCAACTCATGACAGGTCTGTCATCGTATTTGCTGTAATTGATGTTACCCTTTTATGTATAGATTTAAAAAAATTTATGAAATATAAGCTTGAACATGTTATACTTGACAGAAAACCGCATTAGGCACATCCCTGTTATTGATGATAAGGATATGATTGGCATGGTGTCAATTGGAGATGTTGTTCGTGCTGTGGTAAGCGAGCACAGGGAGGAGTTGAACCGTTTAAATGCTTTTATACAAGGAGGTTACTGATGGTAATGGCAAAAGGAGCCATTCCTTGCTAATTTGCCTGGTCTTGCTACCAAAAAGGAAGAACTTGTAAATATGGAAAACATCAAACTAAATGCTTGTGAAATGCTTGTGAAATACTAGTTGTGTGTGCCTTTTTAACTTGTCTGGTGCGAAATAGCACAGGGACTTTGAGAATTTGGATCGATAGTTCGTTTGCATGACCACAACTAGAATTGAATTTGCTCTGCCTCCATATTATTATAGGTTTATGGGTGTTCTGCAGTATATATCCTGAGTGTGGATGTAATGTCAAGCCTCAAGCAGGCGTTATCTTTGTAAAATCTAGTTGCTTAAATATGTACATAAAGCGTCAAAGTTCATGAAAGCTCATTGATTACAGTCTCATCTGTGGATAAAAAGCAAAAGCAATACGTAATCTTTTATCAGGTTAGCTCTTTTTTTTTTTTTTGGTATTGAAAATTATTAGTTTGCATAGAGAATCCCTTTTGTTTCTGGGAAACATAACTAGTCTTTGGGAATTAGACGTAATATGGTCAGTACTTTTGTTCGATTTCAACATGCACATGTGACATGTCCTCCAAAACCCTGTTTTTAGTGTTTTCTTTGCTTAAATTAGAACTTGTTCTTGTCTTATCTGTCTAGTGGCTGGTCACCTCTTCACTCTTGTCAAGTGAAATCTGTGTGTATTTATAGTCTTCCTTTATTATTTTCTGGTACATAAATTCTATAGTTTCAGGTTTCATCTCACAAATTGCATGGTTAAAAGGGTTTTCATATAAAGTTTTTCTTTTTCATCAAATATTTTAAAATTATATATATATATATATATGATGATTTTCCAATTTAATAAAAAATATTTTATAGTGAGAAGTATTTATTTATTTTTATGTAAAACAAATAAGATTAATAATTTATATAATATTTGTGTGTGTGTGTGTGTCTATATATATATATTAAACTAAAGAGAGACACTCATTTATCGTCTTACATGTTTTTAAATTATTATTATAACCAATATTATATAAATTATTAAATCTTATTTGTTTTAAATAAAAATAAATAAATACTATATACTTCTCACTATAAAAAAATTGGAAAATAGTCATTAAAACATTGGTATTTTTATTCTAATAAATGTATACAAAAATATTTGTTAAGTATTATACTAATATTTTTAATATTCTTTTCCAAGACATCTGCACAGAAATTGTCCGAAGATAATTAATAGCCAAACGAAGCCATCAATCCTTTTGTTCCTTTATGCATTTTCATCGTTGTTGTCGTGGCAAGAAAAGTGGGGTGAGACTTCGACAGAGACGGAGACTATGCGAAATGGTCCGACCGAACCCCATGCTTTGCCGCCCTTTTATATCGCTTTATTTAACCTTCCAAAATATTCATTTCGCTTTTTTACTTTTTTATATAATTATCTATAACAGACAAACAAAAGCAATATTTCTCGGTTTCAGCAGCTTTGGTTTAATCAAAACATAATACAAAATATGAAACCCGTACTGATTAAGCCCATCCCAATGACGTAACTCTCAACTTCCATTTTGAGGGAGGGAAAAGCAACCGTGAGAGAGAGAGAGAGAGAGAGAGAGAATGTGGAGGAAAGCGCGGTGGTTTGGAGTTTTGAAGCACAGAGCGGTGGCGCCGGCGTCATCATCATCATCATGCTCCGGCAGGAACACATCAATGAGTCAGCTATGTTTGACAAAAAATGAAATAGCTCCTTACCAAACATCTTATAATTATTATTTTTGCGGATACGGAAGTGATAATCACGATAACAATAGATTTACATTCTCATTCAACAATAAGTCTCTCCTTGTTTCATGTTTTTCAACTGTTACTTGCGACAATAACAATAACAAGAAGAAGATTGTTGATAATAAAGAAAAAGGAGTAGAAAATGGGAATGTGACGTGTGAAGAGGCAAAGAGGCTGATGAGATTAGTGAATGTGGAGGCAATGAAGATGAAGCTTGGAATGGAAGGTAAAGAGGTGATTCAATACACAGAGTTGATCAAGACTTGCCAATCAATGGGAGTGGCCCGATCTTACGACGAGGCCTCCGCATTTGCTCGCGTCCTTGACGATGCTGGGGTCATTCTCCTCTTCAGGGACAAGGTCTACCTCCATCCCGACAAGGTCACAACAGCATTCCTTTTGGAGTTATTTATAATACATTTTAGTTGCATTTAATAGTTAATCATCTTGATCATCATCTGCTTATGCTTAGGTAGTGGATTTGGTTAGAAGAGCAGTACCACTTGCTCTGACTCCTGAAGACGATCCCATGAGGGATGAGTTACGGACACTGCAGCAGAAGAAAGAAGAAATTGACGTCTTGGCACATAAGCAGGTGCGGCGTCTGCTTTGGAGTGGACTTGCTATAGGTTTGCTTCATGTAGGCCTCTTTTTCAGGCTCACGTTCTGGGAATTTTCGTGGGATGTAATGGAGCCCATTACATTCTTCATCACTACTTCCGGGATTATCATTGGCTATGCATATTTCCTGTTCACCGCAAGGGATCCAACTTATCAGGACTTGATGAAAAGGCTTTTTCTTTCAAAGCAGAGGAAATTGTTCAAGAAACAGAATTTTGATGTTGACAGATTCAAGGAATTACAGAAGAAATGCAAGTCACCTCTTGATGCCACTAAATCCATTAAAAATCGTGTCGGGTTGGATCTTGATCTAGAGGATGCCTTACACAAGGACTAACCTCGAGACTTTTATTCTCCTGAAAGCTTTTCCTGAGGTGGGAATTTCCAAACTAATCCGTCAGAATTTATGTCAGCAACAGTTTTGATCTTGAATTGATCCCTTCTGTTTTCATATTGGCATGCTCAACACAAATGCAGCCCTTTTGTACTTCAAATTTTGCATATCTTTCTCGACTAAATGTCAGGAGGAGCTTGTAATGATCTCCGAATGCTCGAATTCATTGTTGATAATCGCTACAGATTTATATATAGAAGAGGGCCCCCGTCGTCAGATCCCACAACATGCAAATTGCTCCTATTGTTTAATTTCAGTAATAGAAGTCTCAATACACACCCACCATTTAGTAGCTGCAATTCATCTTCTTAACGATACAAACCTACTCATCACAAAAGCCTATACAGATTATTTTTCTTAAATATTAGAAAGTCACCTTCAAGGTCACTCAGTATATTCACTACCGAATCTTCTTCAGATTTTTCAAAGTGCTCCATAATGTCTGATAGTGAAACCTGAGAGATATTACCACAGAAAATATTTATGGAACACAAGCATAAAATGAAAGACTAGGCGGAATAAAAAGTCCTAATTAAAACAAAGCTTGAGTGCTTGTTTCACTCACCCCTTCATCATATTTCTTAAGCCAGTTTAGTAGAGAACTGGGTGATGCCACCAATTCAGTGGAAATTCCTTGAGGCAAGTCCACTTTCTGACGCTTCTTGGGGTAGAGGAGATGCTCCTCGTGGACAGTAGGCAGGCATTCCTGCTTCCTTGCAGCAGCTAGAGAGACTATTTCATTATTACTGGAGCCTACATGAGCAACAGCATTGTCTTGTGTTTCAATGTGACAAGGTCCTGCAGTCTCAGTAGAGCATGATTCAGAATCTGTTTTCACAAGATCACAAGCCTTTGATGTACTCAAGTGTGTTGCAGTAGAGCATATCGCGTCTAGAGGAATTCCAAGCTTTTTCATTGATAGACAAGTCTTGATATGCACATAAGTTATCTGGCATTATTAAGAAGATTGTTTTCAGTACATACCATCATGAAAACCTCTAGAGATTAATTTCCCTGATCTATCGCCAACAAAGAGAAAAATGAAGAGAAAATTTGGGATGAAGAGAAAGCAAAAGGAAAACTGTTAAGACACAAATAAAAGAAAATTTGTCTGGTCAAACTTACATCTTCTGGTAATTCATTTTTTATGGGTTTCAACTTGTCTGTAGAGCCAACTTTGGAGATAGCCCCTTGAATAGCTAAGAATATTTCACTGGTCATTCCAATTTCATCACAGAATCTGGTCCAATCCATCTCAAACCCTTCTTGGGCAGCTTCCAGAATATACTCAGCAACAGTTTGTTCTTTAATAGAAGCTGATCGGCCAGGAAAGGTCTACAAATATCTTTTGTCAGGATCAAGACTAATGAAATAATAATGTAACTAAAACGTTGCTAGCAAGAAAATTCACATACCGCAATCATTTGAATTGATAGACCATCTTCATCCCACTTTTTCCAAGCTTCAACTTTCGCTGGTGTCAATTTTCTCTGTTGAATGGTTACGGATTGCAGTTCTCTTGTGTGACCAGGCATGCTTGCTTCCCCATCCAAGGAAAGGTTCAGTTGTTCAGAGAAATGCCTGATACTTTTAAGAAGATGATCCCCGTAGGTCATAAGCAGATGCTACACCATTTTTCAACTCAAAGTTTAGTTTTCTAGTTTACAATTAAAAGGTAGAGAATAAGAAGAGAAGCACAATTCTACTTTGTCTCCATATGAGTAATGTCGAATACGGCACCATTCAAACTGACTTCAAATTGAGGAATGGATGCAGAGTACATTGTCCAAAATAATGTAAGATGACAAGAAATTTATTGCAAAATTTCCAGTAATTAGCAGGTGAAAGCCACGAGCAGAAAATCCCAATAATCATTTGAATGATGTGACTTCACAAACCAGGCGCCAAGAATTTAACCTACCGGCTGGAGAGATGGCAGTATCTCCACATATATTAGAGCTCAAACTTGGGTATTTGCATGAGTTGCCAGAGTTTGTAAATATTTTGGTTTCTGATGTACCAGAAAAGAGTAGTCTGGAAGATATTTTATATCATAATAATAATGATAACAGCAATGTGTATAGACGTTCTTATGGGTCAAATAGAGATTGGAGACTGAAAGATGTGAGGTTACATAGTTCAGTGTTGAGAAGATTAATGAGTTGCAACAAAGCTTGTTTATAGACAGAAGAAAAAATGTGGATCCTGGAGTTTCTCTAGCATGCTTAAGGAAAAAGTAACTGGAAATGTATATTGTTCCAGTAGATTCATATTCCAAATGTTCAGCGTTCCAATCAAGTTCAATCCTAGATGAGAAAACGGAATTGGACATACTGAAAGCATTTCTTCTTTTCTTGATCATTATTGCATACCTGATTGACACCATCTATGTTAGCCAACCTTGCTTTTGTAGATGGCCTTGTCAATGAAATTCTTTTGATCGTTTGATCACCACATATAGCATATCTGCAAGAAGTGGATAGTCACACATATTTTAGGTGTTGTGAGAACTGTGATTTTAGAACTTGTAGCCCCAAAATGTAATGGAAACGTACGGAGCAGTTCCAATACTTCTTGCAAGCTTGATTCTTTCTTCTAAAAGCATGTGATAGAGTTTTCCTTCGGCCTGAAGAAGATAATACATAAAGTACAAAACAGGGAAGTATCTCTAGTACTAACCAAAATTTGCTGAAGCAACTTTGTGGGATCTCACTTAATGAATGCTTCATCCTACTTCACTATACTATGCCAAATTACTGCTGTGTCTATCCTCATCAGTCAAAACAAAATGGATAATTTACATGGAAGAACCAATTGAAAATCCAACGACATAAATTAAGCTCTTACAGTTGGTCCTCCTTTTCTCATCAGAGGCAATGGTACATTACATGATTATAGGAAAGACTTTCCAACTGCAAACACTTTTTTTTTCACTTTGCTAATCATGAAGATAGGGGATTGACTCATCATTAGATACAAACTGAGAGGCAATGAACCCACTAGGCTAACCATGAAGATGGGCTGACTTATCATGATATCAAAAATGTTTATCTGTAGGTACTAAACCAAAAGCACGTGAATAATAGTATTGTTCCATGACAAATAAGTTGGACCTAAGGTTCAAAAATAAAGAATAGGCAAGGATTAAAACAATTTAGGAACACAAGAAATTGCTAACCTCTGAGAATCCTTCGCATCCCACAGCCGCCAAATTCTTTAAGTTTTCAATCCCAACATTGTTATTTTGAAGTTCCTCACCACCAACCATATCAGAGATCAATGGCAAAATTAGTGGTGGTTGGTGATCAGGTGTTGCACTGTTGAGATACTCCATCCCTTTACGACTAACCCTGTTGCATAGAAAATAATAACAAAAACGAATTTAATTAGCAAGTTATAGACAAATATATTTCCTAGCTGATGAAAAAGTTGAGCTCAAGATAAGGGGGAAAGGAAAAGCCATTCTCGATGTAATATAATTGATCAGCAATTCAAAAAAATGAAAAAAAAAGGACTACCTTACAGTTCTATATACATCGCTGAAAATTTCTGATAGGTAGCCTGCATAAAATTAAAAGTTTCATCAAAAGAAGTAAAAGAGAAAGGGGACAAAAACAACACAGATCCTACAACTTGAGTTTTTATAAATCAGTGTTAATCTTTTTAGATGATTTTTTTTAACAAAATATTTAATTTCTTAAAGTCAAGACGACAAGACTATGCCGTTCGCCAATTTCTTGAATCCTCTTTTAATAATCCTGTTATCCATTTCAGTGAAGGTCCGGTGAAATCGCAAACATTTTACAAAACACTTCCTCTTTATTTAAATTTAGGATCAATTGTAAAAGTTAAAAAGAACTAGAACTACTTAAAATTCCATAATGTTTAATAAACTATCCAAAGGGAGAAAAAGAATTCTATGAACTCACTATACATGATCAGCACAAGAAAGAAAGAGCATATTTACTGTCAATTAAACAAACGAAGAAGATGGACTTATATTTCAAGAAATCAAGTTAATCAACTGATAAAGGATCAACCAGAAACTAACATCTCGTGTGCATCTCACTGTAATAAGAAAAAGAAAAAAGGGTATTGTACAATCCCTTTTCATCCTTCACGATGCCAAAGGGTTCAAACAGTCCATGAACTATAAGTCTTTCCGGAATAGATACTTGAAAATTCAGGAACAAGAGATATTTTTTGTTTGGCAAAAGTTGGAATTGTAGAGGTACAAATCAAAATTTCTTAAAAGGCAAAGTTAATGAACACACTTTGGTATCCTCCAAACTTCATATCCAACAGACAACAGATTCTTTCTAGTATAGTTCTTCGGGAGCTCATTTTCTCATTAATCAACTAACAAACTGCAAATTTCACCAATTTTTTGAGCCATAAATTGCCACAATATAAACAGATTTTGGTGGTTGTGAAGGGGGCTGTGGAAGTCACTTGTGGGTGTTGGGCAAATAGGTAGCAAAAACGATAAGCCTATTCCTTATTGTAATAGTAGTGCAATACGAATCATAAACAATAGTTTATCTATTAAAATAGCATATATTATACCATGAGAAATTAATTGGTTAGCCATAGCTTTCCACCAGTTTGATGAATAATCTTTTCCAAGTCCATGGAGTGGAAGCTTGTCGAATTGAGCATCAAGAATCCTTTTTGCCTGCAAATCGTGTTATATGCCAATTTATCAGTAAAGAGAAGCAATCATATGTTTCTGAATGAAAGACTGAACTAATAGACAGAAAATAATTTAGAATCTGAATTCTTATTCTTGCAAATAAATTTAATATTTCTTGCTTAACATTAGCAAGCATATGTTTTATTGTTCGCTACACATTCTTCGTTATTTTCTCTTCTTCCACAAAAGGGAAATAATAAAATTACCAGTATAAAAACCCTTATTTTAATTTTCTTAATGAAAAAACAAAAAATTAGCATGTGAATTATCTAAAGTATTTATCAGCTGCAAAGACACAATATCTCAGCTGCAAAGACACAATATCCAACAAGCAGCAGCTGCTGTGATCATTGATAACTTACTCGAGATCCACGAAGAACATCTATAGGCATATTGAGCCCAAAATTACCCCCACATGAAAGAATACTCGACATCAGAAGAAATGCTTCCTTTGACATGTCACGTTCTATTCTTGAGACCAAGCAGTTGTCACAATTTCCTGTGGAGTAATCTACTGAAATTGTTAATAAGAATATCATAAAATAGTACGGAACAAGAGAAAGGGAAAACAACCAATAAATGTCTATGTAGATATCATAATTAAATAATGTACTTAAAGTATCTCACGAACCACATTTATCAACTGAAGATTTTTCACCGAAGTAGTTGAGCAAGAACTTTCTTCTACAAGTTGTCGCTATGCAATAGCGTTGTGCAGCCATCAATGACTCTACGATGGCTCTTCTTTGATTTGCCTGGAAAATGGAAGCTGCAATTATTCCCAAGAAGAAAATATAAAGAGTGAAATATGAAATGGTAACTTTTGCAGAAGTGAAGCAAATTCCCATGTCCAAAACTTCTATCAAAACGTCAAAATCAGCATAATTTCAGGGGGCCAAAATGAAAGTTTTCTAGTCTCTCCAAACCTTACGTACTTCTTTTAGTTCTTTACAATAGAAGTCAGCTTTTGCAAAGTCACTTCCCGTATAATAAAGCCAACAGGCAGAAGCAATACCATCTCTCCCACATCTTCCACTTTCCTGGTAATAAGTCTCTAGACTCTTTGGACAGCCATAATGTATCACTTGCCTAACATCTGGTTTATCAATACCCATCCCAAAAGCAACAGTGGCAACCATGACCTGCAGTTCATCTCTTATAAATGATCTGAAAAAGAAAAACCATCAGTCTATGGATAAAATTCCAGCAAGTCTGGCAAATCAAGGGAAAATAGAAAGGAAAAGAACTGTAGAAATACATTGCTGACACATAAGTACCTATGAGACTCTTCACGAGTCTTGCTACCCAATTGGCCATGATAAATTCCAGCTTTTAGTCCAGCCTCCTGAAGTGATTTGAAAGTCTATGAAAAATGTAAGAACCAGTTAGTAAAATAATTATAAAAGGAGAAAAAAATAAAAGAAGGGTTAATTACACCAAGTATTTTTATGATTTGATGACTATAAACAAGTCCTTTTTTACATATTTTACCAGTAATTAAACTATAATTTTGACTAATTTTCCAAAACATAATTTGTCAGTAGTTAATTTGAAATCCAACATCATACTCAAAAAGTTCTGCAAAATCATATAACAAAATACTAGGAAAAGGATTTATTTTTTCAATTATCAAACAATAGAATCTCTTAAAGCTCAATTCATACCAAAAGGGGTTTGGTAAACCATGACTTTTCAGGGGTGTCGGCCATATTAAGCTTAAAAGAAACTAAAGATCTTATGAAGATTCTGCACCAATGAATTTTATGTAAGCCACCAAATCATCATGTGCAACTATGCAAATCACAAGAACTCCACCCAATGTATTTAGCATCAAACCATTCCTTCACATTTTATTTCCTTTCATCCATTTTCTTTTTCTTCTGTCTTCTAAACCCATTTTCCACAATGTCCATTCATCTTCTCGCTGCCACTCCCCCAGTCCTTCGAGGTAATAACCTAGCTTTCAAGCGTACAAGGTTATGGATGCAGAGCTCTTTACATTCTTTTGCATGTTTCACGGTTCTTTTATATTTTCTAATTCCCTCCCTAGAGAAGGTAAAAGCAAATGACCTGTTCAACATCCTTTATAGTTGTGCAGTAAACGATAGTTGAACCAGCACTCCCAGCAAATTTTGAAATTTCTTGCACAAGCTCTTCCACAGATGAAGCACCATGATTGAAATGTTTGACACCATAGAAGAGGTTTTTGCGATCAAATGAGCCAACAGCAAGGTAAGGATTACTCATTTTCAGGGATTTGATGATGTCAATTCTAACCCTGGGGTTACAGAATGAATGACAAACATTGAAATCAATCTTCACTTTTAAAAAGTTACTGATACATGTAAGTGTGTGTCTGTCATTAAAAATATGCACCCATCATTCACTCAGAAATTTTAAGGAGCATTATAAACATGTATAAATGAGATCAACCAGAACAATAAAACAAAGTAGCAGCACATTTTGACAAGATGGACAAAATTACTATAAAGCAGTAGATAACGCATTACCAGTGGCATTGTTCTCAACCATGCAAGCAAACCAAAGAAGAAAATATACATCAATACTGCAATTGAATAATAGAGTATATAGCTGGTGGCCATTTTCCAGTTTCCTTTAGAACTTTCATTGCTATGTTTGTAAATCATAATGGACCAAAATTTCGTATGAAGGATGTGTATATGAAAATAAAACGCAGGATTTTCATGTCCAATCAACAAGTTAAATACAACGTAGAATCTAAGAATACACAACTAATATTATTACTTCTATTTGCCCAATGTTTCACCCAGCTATACAATACCATCCGTATTAAAGCCAGCAGAGTGTAGCTGTAGGGGGTATCACTGGTTCAGTTAGCAGGAAATTCAACTACTAATCAAAATGTATTGTTTTCAAAAAAAGTTGAACAAAAATAATGACTAGTAGTTGTTAATCTTGGTTATTTACAATAATACAAAAGAAAGCATACCTTTCAGTAGCAGTTGCGGTCAAGCCAACAAATGGAACATCCAAGAGAATGCCCCGTAACTGGTCTAACTGCTTATATTCTACCCTGGAACAAACAAAATAAGTTCATCAGAAGATAAGAAACCAACATAGAGTATAAAGCAAGAAAGCCTCATGATTGACAACATATATATGGATGCCATCACAATCTTATTACTTTGGGTCATACTTCAAAAATCTTCCATCATAATAATTATAGTCTACGCTTAAGCATTTCTTTTTCTTGTTCTCAAAGTTTCAGTTCTATTATAGAAAAGTATTTATTCCTCGTTCAGTTTTGTCATGTAGTAGGTGATCTTATCCCAGTTTGGAACTATCAAAATCTATGAGAACAGGGAAAAAAAACATAACGAAAACAAACCCAAAGGAATCAAGACACCAATAGTAAGGGACCACTGAACCTGAAATCGTGGCCCCACTCAGATATGCAATGTGCCTCATCAACAGCAACAAGACAAATTCCCAACTCAAGCAATTTTGACCAGAAGCTACAGAAATTGGAAAATAAAGTAATAAGAACATTGCATCAGTTTAATGAAGGGGTGAAGAAAATTGGAGAATAAGTTTCGTGCCAACCATTTCATTCATGGATACCAGTAAAACATGAAAAGCAAAATACATCCACAATTATCTCATGGCACCTTGACAAACATATGCTTCTTCCATCACTAAAGTACTTGGTAACGTTAGAAATCGCTAGGCCATTGGAGAACAAGAAGTACAAGGACAGAGATGAATGAAAATAAACAGTAAGGGAACAGCAAATGAATATCAGAAAATGCATGCTATAACAGCTTGCAAGAGCTTGGAAATGTGAAGTTTATGTTGTCTTTTTCGTCAGTACCTGGTATGAATGGAGCATGCCTTTTCAGGAGTCATATATAACAACTGATAATGACCACTCTTAGCTTTCGTGTAAACAGATTGATCAGCATTAGAACTGGCTAGATATTCGGCTCTAATGCCCCTTTGTGTCAAGCTCATTACCTATAGATAGATGAATTAAGCACTTTTAGCAGTAACTCTTTGTTCAACAGAGAAGATAAGCATTAAAAATAACACGAAGTGGTAATACTCATACTTACTAGTGTTAAAACCAATAAACAAAAAGAAAGAGAAATAAAAAGGAAAACCTGATCTTGCATCAAAGATATGAGGGGGCTGATGACAATTCCAGTCTTTCCCAAGAGTAACGGAGGAACCTGGTAACTGTTGAAAGACAATGATAAATTATAAAATGATAAGTTACATTATTAAGGAAGACGATAAGCTGCCTCTCAATTTAGAAGAATAGAACAAAAACAAAAAGAAAAGTAGAATTACCACAAAGACTTGCCACTGCCAGTAGCCATAACCACCAAACTGTCTCTCTTTTCAAGAATCTTTTGGATGACTTCTTTCTGATACTCTCTGAATTCTGTATACCCATAGTATTTCTAACCAATAATCGTATGATTTTAAAAAAAAAAGTTAATGGCAACATTTACAATTGATCGCCTTCTTCTTCAAAAACATATAAACATCAATTTACATCTTTCTTTGTTTTACTAATGAATTAAATAGACAAAGAAAAGTGAAACCGAAAGTCACCTTGAGGATAGACTCCATTTTGGTTCACCCTTTTCCTTAAACAAAGCTCTTCCTCTTCCCTTTTAGTTTTTAACTTTTAAGCGCCCCCTTGCTCAGTTTCTCTGCACTACAAGGTACGAACCCCTTTCCCGCTCTTTTACTCCCTTACGTCTAATCGTATTGATGATAGAGTTTTGGACCCAACCCTCACAAACATAGGCCCATGACCAATTTTCACTTACTTGAACAGTTCGCTTTTTTGTCTTCTTATTCCTTTGAGTCTAGACCTATGTTTAGTTGAGTTTATATCATAAAAGTTTTCGTGAGTTGGTTTTTTTTATATAATTTTTTTAGAAGAATTTTTTTAAGAAATTAGTTGATTATTTGGATGTAATTTTAAAAAGAACTTTTTTAAAAGAGTTTTATACAATACACTGTTTAGCAATATAAAAATAAAAATATTTTTAATTTTAATTATATTTTATTTTATAATAAAAATTATTTATGTATATAAATATTTTTAAAAATATATTAAACAATATGCACAGCAAAATATATTAATTATTATATAAATTAATTTGAAAAATCTACATGAAAAAATACTTTTTTTAAAAGCTCTAAATTTAGCTTATTAAAAATTGTATTTTGACTGCCAAAAAAACTATTTCTTTTAAAAAAATACTTTTTTATTTCACAACCGAACACCTATTGTTTTTTTAAATGACTTTTGTGGTGAAAAAAAGTGCTTATTAGGTTGTCAAAAAAGCTATATCTATTATAGAAATATTTTTTATTTTACAGTTAAATATCTATTTTTTAAAGAAAAACTTTTATAAAAAAAATACTTATTAGCTTCCCAAAAATTCATATAAAGAGGCACTAGATCTAATTATCTATTCCTATCATCATATATCATTCCTTTTTCTTTATTCGTACACATGAATTGT
>JANKOE010000008.1:6619504-6662833 GCA_026284465.1 Erythroxylum citrifolium
TAACCTGAACCTTGCGGACAAGGTTATTCTTGAAGGGGAGGGTAATGTTATGATGAAGAACCAGGCTAGTACTAGTAATGGACCCAGGAATGTGAGAAGAAGCACTAGGCCCAGGGTTGAGTCAATTATGCTTAAGGATTTCATATGGCAAAACAGCTCAGCAGACGTTACGTCAGAGAATGACTAACGGCTCACACCTGCAAGGAGAATCTTTTATATAGGAAAAGCATGCACATGAATTAGTTATGTTATTTGTTGTGTCAGTACTATTCTCTCTCTCACCTACGTCCTCTGTTTTCTCATCTTTGTCTTCATCGGCTTTTGTTGCTTTCCCTAAATCTGTAATTCCTCGAGAAATATCAATTACAGGCGTTGGCTATTGTTGGAATATCTAAGCACATTCACTGTTTCATCGGTTTCACCCCATAACAAAGTTAGTTCTTGCATATATTTGGTATTGACTTTTTGTAGAATTAAAATAAAATTGTGAAGACAATTATACTTATTAGATGGAAAAATTAATAAAATAAAAGATAAAAAATATCTATTATAATCTTACCCGATATTTTAAAATATTATTATCTTAAATTATAAAAATATTTTGAGACATTATAAATTATATTAAAAATTATAAAATAAAATTTACTACAATAAACTATTCTTATCACTTTAAACTTTAATCTCTTACCTTGTCAGATAGTTAAGAGAATAGAAAAAGCATTAGCCTCTGATCGTATAAAGCAGACATAGTTCGTACGCTTGTTTCTTAAGCTGGTGTGATCCGCATGCAACTTTGTGAAATATTCAGGCAATTTTAACTTTGAAATTTACTCAATTAGCTTTTGGAACTTGAAATCCTATAGAACGGCATTGAAAATGAACAGCGTGAGAGAAAAGATCCTAATAAATTTGAAGAAATGGTTTTGTATGAACTTGGAAATCTTTTAGCACAAACTAATTAATATGCCCAATAGAAACATAGCAGAGTACTAAGTTAACTCCATGACAAAACAAGCATGAGCGTCATATTTCTGCTTCAATGCTGCTTACTGTGATTAGAAGACAACATGGGAACTTTATGGAGAAACTGTTTGTCGATCACCTCATAATGTTTCTTAATTTCAATCCAAGCTTTCTCTCCGTAGCTGTCCGCAACGTCCTCGTGCTTCTCGTATAGCATCGGCAGAGTCATCACCATCACAAATACTGAATCAACAATTATGTCATGGTCTTTTGCAATTTGGGAAGGCAATGGCTAATTTTTTCATATGATATAATAAAATTACCTAAATAAAAGAGACTCAAAAAGCTGAACCAACCGCCTATAACAGAGATAACCCACAGGCTCAGAATCACCTGCAGAATAAGAAATTGGATAATCTCGTTATCAGAATAATCAAACACAACAGTTTGGCTTCGGCAAGGATGTGTGATATAGAGGCATACCAAGAGAAACATCTTCAAGTCCTGGCCATAAACCGCGCCCCTTAAGGTAGCAAGAGCCTGGTTCGTATGATCCCTTAGCACAAGAAGGATTGTAACTAACAATTGTTCCGGCACCGTAATCTCCGGGAGTTCTGGAGGAGAACTGTTGCAAACCAAAATTTGTTGGTTACTAGCCACACCACATATTAACAAACACAAGAGCCAAGAAGATGCGAGAGACATACACGTTGATGAAGGAGGACAAATGCGACCAAAGGAAAAGCGTGGACAGTACGAAAATAAGTGAGTGGGAAAGGAATGTGAGAAAGTGATAATCAAAGCACTCGAACAGAATCCATATCAGGCTCACTCCTCCGAATATGCATCCTGATAGGTGCTTGTTTCTCCACAGTATTATGTCTGCAACTGATGACGACGCAATTTCAAATTAATTGATGTTATATATACACGCTGATGATAGATTTGGTACAGTGCATACCTAAACCAGCACCGAGAACCAAATGAAGAGGCCTTTGGCGACCGAAGAGCCGGTTCTTGTTGGAACCTAAGGTAACGGAAGAGTGCTTGGCCTCGATCTCGGAATCAGAGGAAAAGGTTGATGAATCTTTGTCATTCTCTATCTCTTTTACTAATTCTGCCTCTATTCCATCCACTGCTTCGTCCATTTTCTTTTGTTATAATGATGTATGATCGGGGCGACCTACTTCTACGTATTCCAATACACTCTACACAATTTATTTCATTAGTATCCAAAAGAAAAAAAATACGATTCTCTCTTTTTGTTTGGTAGTGATGATAGGAAAAAGAAACAAAACAAGAATAATCAGAACTTTTGTTTCATGAGATGAGGTGAGAGGGAACTATTCAAAAGACGCGAGTTAGGAAAAGAAGTGGCGTTCCTGAATCACGAACCCGCGAATTCCGCTAAGCGAAAGTGACTGACTCAAACTACCAAAGCAGACTGTTTGGCGGTTTGGGCTTTCTTGTAAACCCAAATTACCGTTCGTACTCATTTTTCAACCCACGGCTCCAGTTCAAAATTTATAAAGAAGCGATTGTTCATAATCGAAAATAATAATTAGAATTACTTTGCTTATCGTATTATAAGATCAAATCGATTTCTGTACCAATAAAAATTACGACAAAAATTTCAACGATAGACTTGTAAGGAATTACTGAATTAGGAGATAGACATAGATCTGATTATTTGAAAACCGCAAGAATTTGCCTCAAGTCGGAGTTGTTGACTGGTGGAGACCGCGAGGCTGCTTAATTCTTCAAGAGTTTTTGTTTGGGTAAATTGGGGATGGAGATGGAAAATTGAGTAAGCAAGTCGCAAGAAGAATGGAATTGTTGGCGGAGGGACTGTGGGGATTGGCGGAGGAGCAAGAGAAGAGAGGGGAGATAGGGAAAGCGGTGAAGTGTCTTGAAGCCATCTGCCAAAGCGACGTCTCCTTCTTGCCAATCATAGAGGTCAAGACGCGGCTTCGAATCTCCTGCCTACTCCTCAAGCACTCCAATAACGTGAGCGAGGCGAAGTCCCACTTGGAGCGCTCACAACTCCTCCTTAACTCCATTCCCTCTTGCTTCGACTTGAAGTGTCGCACTTTCAGCTTGTTGAGTCAGTGCTATCATCTGGTCGGAGCCATTCCTCCTCAGAAGAACATTCTATTTAAGGCTCTCCATCTCGCTGCTTCTTCTCCTCCTTCCCACTCTGTTAACTTGTGGTCTTGCAACTTCAATTCTCAGCTCGCGAATGCTTTGATTATTGAGGGTGATTATCAGTCTGCTATCACTGCTTTGGAATCTGGTTATGTTTCTGCTGCTCAACTTTGTTATCCTGAGCTACAGGTACTTGTTTTTCTGTTTCCCCATATTTTCAGTTTTTTCAATAGTCCTGTTAACCTCTCTTTGATTCACCAAATCTTTCTTTTTCAGATGTTCTTTGCAACTTCTGTACTGCATGTTCACCTCATGCAATGGTATGATGACAATTTGGTTCAAATTGCTCTTCGCAGATGTGATGAGCTCTGGGAGTTATTGGGGCCTGACAAAGTATATCTATCTCCATTTTCCTTTTTCAAAATTTACTACACCTGTCCAATGTCATTCACACCTTTTTTTTTCCCCTGAGCAGAGAGAACACTGCCTTGGTTTGTTCTTTTACTACGAGCTCCTCCATATATTCTATCAACTTCGCATCTGTGATTACAAGAATGCCACTCAACATGTTGACAAATTGGATGTTGCTATGAAGGCTGACTCGCAGAGAATGAGGGAAATAGAAGGTCTGACCAATGAACTTGACGCCCTTGACCAAAGTCTTTCTAGGCCTGACTTACCAAACAGAGAAAGGTCGCTGCTTTCAGCGAAGCATGCTCAAATTCAGAATCATCTTTCTAAAATCTCTAGAGTTATGAGTTCATCTTGTGAGCAGTCTCTTGAACCTGCTTATTTTGGAAATGTGAGCCGGGCATGGCAAGATAAGCTCGTCTTGGCTCCTCCTCCTCTTGATGGGGAGTGGTTACCAAAAAGCGCTGTTTATGCTCTGGTTGATCTTATGGTTGTTATATTTGGTCGTCCAAGAGGACTTTTTAAGGAGTGTGCTAAGCGGATACAATCTGGAATGCAGACTATTCAAGGTTTGTTTTTCCATACTACCACTAATGTAGTTTTCAACCGTTTTCTTGTTTGTAGTTGCCCTCAGGAAGCCTTTCTTTGGCTGTGACTTGATCTAATATTTATGTTGCGTCTTTGAAGTGTAGTTCTCATAGATGTAGCGGCCAGCAAGGGGGACTTTGATTTAGATTGTTTAACATATTCCCAACTGAGCATTATCTCAATGATGGATCATAATGCTTAATTTCTTGCAGGAGAGCTCTTGAAGCTTGGAATAACAGATGGTGTTCGAGGTTGGTTTCTCCTTCTTAATGCCGAGTTCAACAACTCAATTTTCAGTGTTTATGTTGCTTATGCTTGTTGTCTGTAACTTCATATTAAACAGAAGTCGATTTGCAGCATTCTGCCATCTGGATGGCTGGTGTATATTTAATGCTATTGATGCAGTTCCTTGAGAACAAAGTGGCTGTGGAGCTTACACGGTCTGAATTTCTTGAAGCACAAGAGGTGGGTGCAGTCCTTCACCTTCATTGCTTTTATTTTACATTATTCATTTCCTCAACTTTGGTCTTAATACAAGGATGAAATGTCACGGGATAGGACCCACGGAGTTTGAGAGAAAGGAACTCTTTTTATCAGGATTTCCTGGTTGTCTATGTTTTCATTTGGATATTATTTCTGCTCTTGGAAATTCATACTGTTTAAATAATTAACTTGACCTGGCAATATTGGTATGGTTATGGTCAAATCAAAGGTAGCGATTCATTTTTTGTTGGTATGGTTATTGTTAAGTCAAAGATAGGAATTTCTTTTTTTCTATTAACATTGTATAGTGGGTTGCTCATTGTGATAAAGAGTGACTGATGCAACTGATTTACTGATTAAGTAAGAAGACGGCTTTTACAATCCTCGAGTTGGGCTTAAGTTTGAGTTGTGGATATAGATGTACCTGTAGTTAGATTATCTTCCAAAACCATTTTTAAGTTTCTCACTTTTTAAAGTTCTCAAATTCCATAACAATGTCCAACCACTTATGCACCAAGATTGTTAAGTCTCTTATCTTCTATGAAGCACTTCAATTATTCTTCATTTTGACGGGATGAGAATGCTAATCATGAGCTTGTTATTATCAGGCACTGGTGCAAATGAGAGATTGGTTCGTTCGCTTTCCAACAATCTTACAGGCCTGTGAGAGTATCATTCAGATGCTTAGGGGACAATATGCTCATTCTGTTGGTTGTTATAGTGAAGCAGCTTTTCATTACATTGAAGCGGCAAAGGTATGCTTTTAGTTTGTACTGTTTGGTTACTACAGGTTTTGCATATCCAGAGAGTTATGCTACATTTGATGTGTAGTGCTTAGGAGAGGACATGCTGAAACTTGTATTGTATTTAGCCAACATTAACAATCAGCATAATCTATGTGCTGCTAGCAGATAAGTGCTCATTCTGGTTAATAAACATTTTTGCTCAGTAATTTTCTTAGTTGTGCCATGTGTTCAGCTAACGGAGAGCAAATCCATGCAAGCAATGTGCCAAATTTATGCAGCTGTTTCATACTTCTGCATTGGTGATGCTGAATCGTCATCACAGGTTCAGTAATACTAAAATAACTGCTTCTGTTGATGATTGCTACCTACTTTTAGATTCACGTTAACTTCTTTAATGTTTGCGGTTTTGTTATGATAAAATTCCCTCCTTGCAGGCTCTTGATTTGATTGGGCCAGTTTATAGAATGAAGGACAGTTTTGTTGGAGTTCGAGAGCATGCAAGCGTCCTTTTTGCTTATGGTCTCTTATTGATGAGACAGGATGATTATGAAGAAGCAAGGTGATCCCAACTCAAATTTTATGAATGTGTTGACTTCTGTTCAAAACTGTTCAAAATGGATATAAACTAACCTGATGCATTCCCATGCCCTATGGTTATGTTCTTTACCTATTCCTGTGTATTTCTGATCCTTCTGGTCATATGTGCTTATCTCACGTACGGGTACTAGTATTCACATGCAGTTACTATTTACGCATATGTAGTACAAGTGTATGATATGGTTATGTTTCAATTTGTCTGGCATTTGAATTTTAAGCCCTCAAGTCTCCCATGTAGACTACTTTAGCCATTCGTTTGGCATCATTTTCTGTGGAAAGAATTATATGTGTGTGGTCCATTAAAAATAAAATGAATAAATTAATTTGGGGCATGATGCCCTAAAGCCAGAATTGTCAATTGATTTGGTAGATAAAAAGCAATAAAACAGAATAGTAGCGGAATAAGTGGACAAGTGGTTAAAGGCTCTATGAAGTTCAAATGGATTTTAATCCAGGATAGCTCCTCCACTACTCCCTCTGTTTCTATTTTCAGTTCATATGAGTTGTCTTTCTTCCTCTTTATGTTCAGTTTATTTGCTTTTTCTCAGATTTAAAGTCTACTAATGCTTTGTCAAACATTGTGGCACTGTACCCTAATTCTTCTTGGACTTCTCTACCTATCTTCGTTTGTGCTAAAATAATAAATTTTCTGCAGGGCTCGACTGGCCAAAGGTTTACAAATTGCACATAATAGCATGGGCAATCTTCAACTAATTTCACAATATCTGACCATCCTTGGGCACTTGGCGCTTGCCTTGCACGATACTGTACAAGCTAGAGAGATATTGAGATCTTCTCTGACTTTGGCCAAAAAGCTTTATGATATCCCGACTCAGATATGGGTGCTATCTGTTCTGACAAGTATAGTTCCCTCCATGAACTGCTTTTTTACTGATAAGTTTATTTAGCTTTTAAGAGATAAAAGTTTTGTGATGTAGCCTACAAATACACAGGTTCTCAGTGTTTCTGTGTGTTATGTAGAATGAGCATGTACGTAACTTTAATGCACCATCATGTTGACTCTTCTATAATGTATACCATAGAATGGCGACCTATGACCACTTTTAGATTGATTTCATCTGATAGGTAATTTTTCTTACTAACTTGTTTGAGGAGGCAGCTTTTGTATAACAATTTCAAGGTCTATCTACCGTTTACCTTCAAAGATTTAAAAGTTTTAGACAAAAAAAAGGTGCAAAAAGGGATTCTGATTGCATTACATTTAGCTGGAATTGAAGCTTGGTCTATTTGTCTCATTTTAAGACAACATTTTGAAATTTCTAACTTGACATTTTAGAGATACAATTAAAAGAACTTTTTCTCCTGCTTGTAATTGGTTAGCAGTTCCTGAAGCTTCGGTTTAAACTTTTAACTGATCAAATTACAAAATTGTGGGTGCCTGATGTCTGATTTTTGTTTAGTAAGTAATATTATTATATAAAAAATATTGTTGTTATCAATAGGTTGATGGTTGGCATCATAGGCAGTCTCCTACACTTCTTTGGTCATCATTACGTGTTCATTTGATGCATTTTGCGTTGCTTTTCACTTCATGGTTTACCTTGGATTATTGGCAATCTGTTTTGATTTTGCTGTTGTTGCTTCTCCAGCTTTGTATCAAGGACTCGGCGAGATTGGAAATGAAATGGAGAACGAGGATTACAGGAAAAAGAGGTCGGATGAATTGCAGAAAAAACTTGCTGATGCACATTCATCAATTCATCACATTGAACTGGTGAGTTTCTATCGCAGGTTTTAGCATTGGGATAAGGATAATGCCTTGTCCAAAATTTAGATTTCACTTAACAGCTGTTTTGCGTGTAATGAGCAGATTGAGAAGGCAAGGTTTGATATTCGGCAATTTCACGAGCTTAACATAAAGCGTGCAATGGCAAACCAGTCAATGAGAGTGAATCTTGATATTCCAGAATCCATTGGCATTTCGTCACCATTACCAGCTTCTCAGTCCTCAAGGCTACTTGATTTAGACAACAGAAGACGTGGAAAACGCAAAGTTTAGTCCCTGACTTCAAATTTTCGCATGTTATTCTTGTGGAAGGATAGGTAGGAAATCCTAATCTATATGAGAATGCACAACTCCAACAACAAAAGAAAAGCAGTACACGATTCTCACTGTTACAGCTGTGTAGTTTTCAAGTAAATTAATTATAGTCCTCCCTCCCTCTCTCCCCATGTCTCTCTCTCTCTCTCTCTCTCTCTCTCTCTCTCTCCTTGTTATGTGCGTATGTCTGGGCTTCATGGGCATAGATGCACGGTTATCATGGCCAACTGGTGGCTTGATGATGGGTTGGCAACAAATCATTTCTCTCTTTTATCTGGGACAATGCATGGGGATTTTGTAATTTTCATCTTTAAAAGCTTTGTGGTCTACCACTTGAGAGTCGTAGACCGAAACTGTTCGCAGGCGCAAGTAAATTGGCAGGACGTTTGGTCAGACCATTCTAAGCCCTATGAAACTGAATGGTGATTTTCCAATAGAATTTATAGTAAGTACTTGGAACTTTTGCTTGGCAGACCATATTTGCATGTTCACCATTATCCATTAACGACACAAGTTAAGTTGTACCGGTGTTACTATTAAGTATAATCTTTCAACCACTTCATCAGCTTCTTCTGCAAAACCGCAGCTGAGGGCTTGATGTATTGAAATTGGAGCTGTTCATGTTTTAGTAAGGTGGTGGTGGTGGTCAAGCTCCTTCCATGGCAGTTAGTCCGGCAATCTCTTTGAGCGGTTTCCATACAAACTTTCTCCTGGATAAATAACATTTTGTTCACGATTGTAAGTATTCTGGCACGGAATGATTGTACAAGTGTGAGACCGTAAATCAGCAATAGTACAAGATTTAAATATGCAATAGAAATTGGGAAATTTTACCAGTTCCCACATTCAGCGATGACCCTGACTTTAGGGCGGAGAGCAGGAAGCAAAGCAAGGAACTGGAGTTCAGCCTTTGAAAGAACCTGTATTAATTACAACGTAGAGGAGCTATGATTCAGAAAAATATCATTCATTTTATGTTCATATATGATAAAGATGGCAACTTTACCTTGGCTTCGATAATCCAGACGATAAGTCCTTTGGCATTTGGAGGTAATGCCGCAAGTCTATAGTCGACTTCTGGGGGATAATACCACCTGGCGATGGGCTGCTTTCCTACATGGGCCTGCGGTACGCACCATAATCGTAAAGTTAAACGTCTGAATTGCGTTACGTTACGTGTGTAGTAAATAGAATAGTTGTTGTTGTTGATTCAGTGCCAGTGGTAAGCAATGCAAGTGAATGGTGATAGAAGAAATTGACCAAAAAGTGGAGAGAGACAGAGACAGACAGGGCAAACAGGATGAACTTTGGTGAGGGTGGTCTCCGGATCACCAAGGCCACGAGCAGTGAGGTCGAGGAAGTAGTAACCCTGGTTTTTGAGTCTGTTCAGATAACGTCCCTCGTACCCACCCTCGTGTGGGCTGTATATAGCAAGTGCTTTGTGCTCTTCAACATCAGACAGCCAACGCCCCAAATCCGGTAGTATCAAATCTCCTCCTATGAAGTCCCATATTTCTCTCCCACTAGAACACATGATTGCCCTCCTCTTTCTTTTCTCAGACGATGATGTTTTTGTTTCATGGACTACCATTGGTTGTCTCGTGTTGCCGCCTGACAGCTGCCTTTTCACCTGAAAATTGGCCACGCCTGCTGTTCCTCCATAGTTACTAGTACAATTATAATGCAGTTGGAAGCAGGTACTTGCCATTCTCTCACTCAAATCAATTGTAGAGAAGAAGAGAAAAAGATGGACTAGATTATAGATACATCATAAAAGAAAGAAAAAGAGCCAAAAGGTACGCACAGAATGCCAGTTGGGTTTTATTTGTATGGCGGAGAAACAAGCATTTTGTACCAAAACGAAACAAGATAAAGAAGGAAAGTCCAAATTGACCAACCTCAAGAGAAAACAAAAGAAAAACCAATCCTTTTTCTGTTTCAGGTCAGAAATTAGACAAACCTTGAGGCTGTCATTCACTCCATTTGTTAGGACCTTAGGCAGAGCTTTCCTTAACAGTAAAAACGTTTAAGAGGGCAGTAAAAAGTTTTTATTTACATGCATAGAAACCATATTAATCCCTGTCAATGGGTTAATTGTAAAATAATCGAAAGAACATGGAGAGAAGAGCACTTCAATTCCTTGCCGTTTTCGTAAAAGATTGAAAGTGTCCCAGAAGCCATCAATGGATCGGTTGGTTCGGAGGAAGAAGATGAGTGGCGGCAAAAAGAGCTCTTAGAATACTGCAGGCGATTTTGTTCTACTTTAATAACTAGACAGTAAGATGTCGCTGGCGGCCGCCAGGTATGTTAGGGCTCGCAATCTCACAATCCTCAGGATTGAGCGCTGGAAGAAGCCTACTATTTACACCTCTCATTTTGCTTCCCCTATTATAACTAGGAGTAACCATAGTTATAGCAACTTTGTGAGCACTGAGTTTCAGTTGCTGCTCAGAAGGTCATACTCTTCATTCACTCCTAATTTCTGGAACTCCACAAGCTTCCAGCCGCACAGAAAGCTAACAAGTATTGGTCTTGTCAATGCTTACCTCTCCGATTCTGCCTCTTTCAACCATCAACGACCGGTTCGTCTTCTACTTTTGGATTTCCTGCATATTTGTCTATATGTCTAGTTTGGCTAACTTGAAATTTGAACAGAGCGCGGCTTCAAATGGACGCCTATTGTTCTCCACCTCGGCTCCTGCTAATTCGAATTCAGATGGAAAATCGTCGAAGCAGGTCACAAAATCATCATCCGATCAGCAAGTAGCGGATATGAAAATACTGCGCACGTTGGCCACTTACTTGTGGATGAAAGATAATCCGGAGTTCAAATTGAGAGTCTTGACTGCCATGGGTTTTCTTGTAGGAGCTAAAGTGTTGAATGTACAAGTCCCTTTCCTCTTCAAACTGGCTGTTGATTGGTTGACTACTGCCACTTCCAATGCTGCTGCTCTCCCCGCCTTCCTCTCCGCCAATTCTACTCTCATTGCTGTCTTTGCTACCCCTGCTTCAGTTCTCATTGGTTATGGCATTGCCCGCTCTACTGCTTCTGCTTTCAACGGTCTATTACTATGCCCTTTTCACTTGTTACTCAATCTCTTTTGCTGCCCGCTATATGTTTATTATTGTTATCTTTATCGTTGTTGTTGTTGTTTCTTGTTCTTATTCTAGAATTGAGGACTGCTGTGTTCTCAAAGGTAGCGCTCCGAACAATCCGATCGGTTTCTAGAAAGGTACTGCTGTGTTTTTCTTTTTCCCTTTTTCTTCTCAGTTCCATTTCCATTCTTTTTATTTAGTTTTAATATTGCAACTGCAGGTGTTTTCACATTTGCATGACCTGGACCTGCGATACCATCTTAGGTATGCTTCTATAATAACCCATTGTGCCTTCAACTGAGCTGCTTCAAAAACTACTTATGTTCTTCCTTCTTACATTTTCTTATTATATTCCCAGTCGAGAAACTGGTGCATTGAATAGAACTATTGATCGTGGTAGTCGTGCCATAAATTTCATACTCTCCTCTATGGTGTTCAATGTTGTACCAACCATTTTAGAGGTATGACTATGCCCTTTGTGTGCTCAGTATTTCTATTTTGAGGAATTGAGTATAAATCCTACTAGTCTTGGTGCTTGGATCCATCAATTTCCCATTACTTTTCAAGTTATGCTGCTGTATCAATGTGTAGTGGTTCTTCTCATTCCTTAACACCTTGAAGTCAATTATGTAAATGCTTTTTTATCAGATATCTATGGTGTCCAGCATCCTGGCATACAAATTTGGAGCACCTTTTGCATGGATCACCTCTCTTTCAGTTGCTGCATATGTTATGTTCACGTTGTCTGTGACACAGGTATTATATATTCAGCCAATTCTTACAAATTATATGTTCAGCCAATTCTTATAAGTTATCCAATGGGTAAGGTTCCTACAATCAATACTTGTATTCAGTAACCAACTTATTTTACGGATGTTAATGTTGATTCATCTGCACTGCTATTTTTAGACATATTGTTGCATGCAACACAGAGTATACATGTGAATATACATTCATACATACATTTATATATATATATATACATATATATATATATATATATATAGATCAACAGTAGTTCTTTTCCTGAGCAACATTTTCTCTTCAAACCTTTCCTTGCTATTCCCAGTGGAGGACAAAGTTCCGCAAGGCCATGAATAAAGCCGATAATGATGCTAGTACAAGGGCAATTGATTCACTCATCAATTATGAGGTTAGATTGTGCTTTATTTACTCGGATGTTTTCTGCTTATCAATTACTTGATACATGGTGCTTGTGATGCTTTCATGCTGCTTGTGATTCTTTCAGTCCATTAATTATCGGATGGTTAAACCCTTGTATCCGATCTTTAACATTGTTTGTGCCTGTCCTTTTCCCTGCAATTACCTCACTCTCTTCAACCCCAACTTTTTCCAGACTGTCAAATATTTCAATAATGAAGGTTTTGAAGCCGAAAAGTATGATGAGTTCTTAAAGAGTAAGTATGTCAAGTTTCATGCTTTTACTTGTATGTTTTTCTTTCTGTTAAAAACTGAAAATAACCTTTGTCCAATCTGAAAACTATTAGGAGTTGAACTAACTCATTCACAAACCATAAACATACAGATGCTAATAGTGTTTACATATAATTTCTGATGTTACCAATGCATTTACATGCTATTCAATGAAGCCATTCTTCATTAGCCAATTCCATAAACTGAACTTAATCTTGTTGGCGTCAATCACTAAGCACAAATTTATAGTCTTCTTTTAGAATGAGCTGGAACCACTTGTCAAATTAACTTATATTTGATTGTTAGAAGATCAAAGTTTTTTACTAATTATTTCTTAAATGCATCTTGGGAGTGCTAGAGATACTATCCCACAATAAGGGGACATCTTTATAACAACAAATATTTGATGGGGCAAATCGATAAATTGGATGTGGACCACCCTCTTAGTAGGGGTGACTAGCCTCCTATTTTACACTTTGCTTCATCATGGTAGATTTGATGGTACAACTTACGTTTCTCTCTGGGTTTTCCAACCCAGGAACCTTTTGAAGACAAGAATTTGAAGATTGTGCTTACTTTTGATTTTTTTTTTCTGTGTGCTTTGTTATTGTCTGGGGTGATAGTGAACAAATACAATTAACGGTCACATCCAACACACTCATAGAATGTACATGGTGCATGATCTTTTGGTACTTTGAGGATTTAGGGTCTCATGAATAGACACTCAGTTCCTTCCTTTCTTTTTATTTCACAATGATTCATGTGTCAGAGTATGAGGATGCGGCCCTGAAAACACAACGAAGTCTTGCCTTTCTGAATTTTGGCCAAAATGTCATATTTAGCATGGCTCTATCAACTGCTATGGTGCTATGTTCCCAAGGGATTATGAATGGTCACTTGACAGTTGGTGATCTGGTAAACTTGTTTAAATAGTTACTTAATTAGCAAACTTGAATTTTTTGCTGTAGTGCCTATGGTCAGAAAAATTATATATAACATTTGAAAATGCAGGTAATGGTAAATGGGCTTCTATTCCAACTATCTCTTCCACTCAACTTCCTTGGCAGTGTTTATCGCGAGACTGTGCAGAGTCTTGTTGACATGAAATCCATGTTTCAATTACTTGAGGTATTTCAAGAATGCCTTATGGTTTGTTGCAGTTGAATAAATGGCCATTATTTTCTCTCTTTGAGGGTCTGTTATCTATTTTCATGCTGGCTAGCAAATCTTTCTGTAATTTACTTTTGAAGGGAAAAAATTGGATCAAGATTGTCACATTTTAGCGTCATTCCTGTTTTTAAATCTGCGTATTGGAAGTTTCTATACATTGCATGATTTTTAGATTTGATACATCTTGTAGGAAAGGGCCGAGATTAGAGATAAAGCTGATGCAAAAGCTTTACATTTACATGGGGGCAGTGTTTGCTTTGACAATGTGCATTTCAGGTATATTGGTTTTTCTCTTTCACTCTGATTTATTGGTAGTCTGTTAGTTCGCCAAAACGCATGCATGGCTGGATTCTATTGTTTAAGCTAGTTGAATTACAATTAGGGGACGAATAGAAGATTATACAGAGTGTATAAATTGAAAATATGAGCTACTGGATCTTTGAATTTAGGGCTGGAATTAAGAAAAACAAATTGAAATGATAGATAGGGTACTCTTCTGTCCACTCTTCATCAGAGGTCATATATAATAACACTGATGAACTATCAACTCAGTATCGCTCTGCCTGGGTAAACTTGTGTTTGTTCTTACCTAGACTCATAAAGTTTTAGTTAAGTAGCAGAGAATAAGTTAAACATGCTTGCATGCTGTGCTTGTTATTGTACTCGAATCTTGGGAATTTAATTGTTTTATTTGTAACCATGCTGGTGAAAATCTCTCTCTCTCTCTCTCTCTCTATATATATATATATATATATATATATATATATAATTATATGTATCACATACACACAGGTGAATGAATACGCATGCATGTGCTTAATGGGACTTACTGTTATTCAAGGTTAAAATATACCATATTTTTCTGTATTTTTGCAGTTGGGCCTTAGTAATTGTGTTGATTTAGCTAGATGTTTGTGCTTATTATAGATCTTTGATCAGTGAAAAGTACAATAAACATGTGCCCTAAACTAGTACAACTTCTACTTTCTTACAACACCTCTTAGAGCACAAACATTGAATTTTCTTAAATGGCCATCCCTCATTGCTGTGCTGTGGTTCTTATTCGCAATTTTCCAACACCATAATAGCATCCAAGAAAACATACAAAAACAGATAAAAACACTTCTTCGTACCTGTGTGGGTTTCTGTGTATGGGTATGGCGTGCTTCCTTTTAAGTGGAAAGTGTGGAGTTGGTTTGATGTGTCAATATTTAGTAACTGAATTTTTGCATTCTTTTATTTTTTCCACTTTTTTGTTTATGTTTCTTTAGGAATATTCAAGTTCTTCTATTGTTTGGGAAGCCATTGCGTGTTAATTGTGTTTTATGCTTGTCAAACTTGTAACAGTTACCTGACGGAAAGAAAGATTCTTGATGGCATATCCTTCGTTGTTCCAGCAGGAAAAAGTGTTGCTATTGTTGGAACTAGTGGTAGCGGTAAGGTTTATGTTATTCCTGTGTTTCTCCCTATGACTAGTTTCTTGTGTTTTTTCTTCTTTCGATTTTGGTGGTTATGATTTTGGTGTTGGAAAGGGCTGGTCCTATTTGTGAAATGTTGTGCAACCATGGAAGGAGTGCTAACATGGTTGGCTTCTGTGATCTCACATATTCAAAATTTAAGCCTATTTATCAGTTATTTTATCATTTGATATCAGATAACTGAATGTTGATTCATGTTTGATGATTGACATGCACCCTGTAAATGAGCAAGCAATTCAAATATCTTTTCCATAGGTAAGTTTTCATCTGCAGATCACTATGGGGCAACTATCTTTTGCTTGCTCTCTTTTTTGTACAAGTGGAGCCACTGAGTTAACGACACTAATAATAAAGCCCTCTTAAAGACCCCCACCCGGGTAAAGAGTCCAGACCCAACCCTTTGGCTGGGGTTGAGGCTGCCTAATATTGCACCTTAGCAACATCTTCAACGTTGTGTTTACTTAACAAACTGAAATTCAGTGATGTGCTGATACTAAAGCAATGCTTTTGCACTTAACCATGGAATGCGATAAACATCATTACTGTTCACTATTAATTTTCCTTAATTGGCTTGTACTTGCAGGCAAGTCAACCATTCTTAGATTGCTCTTCAGATTTTTTGACGCTGATTGTGGAAATGTAAGAACTGAACCCTATTATGACATGTTTCAAGTTTATTTACCCTCTCTTTACCCTTTTGATCCTTGGCATAGGAATTGACTACAAATTTTTTCTTAGTCTTTGTTGTTTTCATAATTATTCCTTCTTGTTAACTCTTCTACTATTGGATAAACTAGTCTGAGATGTGAAGGTACAGTTCAAGTATGTGGAGGAAGTTACCCATGGTTATTTTCTCCCATTTATATGAACTTTCTTTGCATATTCGATATGCTGAAGAGTGAAAGTTGGTATACTTGACAGATAAGAATTGATGGTCAAGACATTCGAGATGTCACTTTGGACAGTTTACGTAGATCAATTGGTGTTGTTCCCCAAGATACAGTAAGCTCAGAGGAGTGATTCAAGTTGTTTTTTCTTTTTAGATATGATTACATAAATAACAAATCTTTCCAGAGATCTCCCAACTTTTAAACGTCATGGGCTAACACATAGTTGTTCAATCTGCAGGTACTTTTCAATGATACAATATTTCACAACATTCACTATGGCCATCTTTCAGCTACTGAAGAAGAAGTGCATCTCTTTCATTTCATGCAGTTGATAAGTTTCCAAACATAATGTTTGTAGAACTTTAGCCTCTGTTGTTTTCTTCCTCTCAGGTATATGATGCCGCTCAACGTGCAGCAATTCATGACACTATCATGAACTTCCCTGACAAATATTCTACTGTGGTAGGGGAACGCGGGCTCAAGGTGAGAGGCTTATTATTGTTGATTAAAAATTTTCAAAAGTGAATTATTTCTTATCCATTTGGATTGTTTCAGAGATATGGTCTACACATTCATCTTACCTTTTTGGTCTGATTAGTATATCCATGATATGGGCTACACCAGCGCACTTGTCTTGTATGCCAAATCCTCCATAATAGAGAGTTCTATGGCCTATTTATTTTATGGAGGCATGCTGCTCATTCTCTTCAATCAGTAGAAAGATCACTAAAATGCCTCCAGAATTTAGAAATTGAAATTTAATGGTTAAGAAAATTACAGAGCAGGTTATTTAATTTTCTTGTTATCTTGTATAGTTAGCTGGTCTATGAAATATTTGAATAGAGATGACATACTCGATAAATTAATTCTTCTGCACTGCTTATTTTTAGTCAGTAAAATGTAAAAAATTTTAACTGACAACTTTTCCATTCAGTTAAGTGGTGGTGAGAAGCAGCGTGTGGCATTGGCTCGTGCATTCTTGAAAGCACCTGCTATACTGTAAGGACTCCGCTTATCTATTTGATTCAGCTTATAAATACTTCCACCTTTTGTGTTGGCCATCTTTTTACAAAGCTTAGTGAATGCTATTGGTCAAAAATTGGCAATCGAACTGACTTTTTTCCCCATGTCTTTGTACCATTAGTGTGCAACAATCATAGTTTGTTTGTGACAAAAGGAGTTACCGTAATTAAGAAAAAGTCTCTACAATATCATTTCAGTAGGCAGCAGATATAAGCTGTTTGCCAAATGAGAGTAATCTGATCATGCTTATTTCATATGCTAGCTTCAAATGTATGGACTACATCTTGTTTTTGGCTGAATCTCCAAACTCTTTAATTCATTGCCTCAGTATTTCCTAGTTGGAATAGCTTCTAAAACTCCATATTAAAAGAGTTGGTTCAGTCTCAATTGGTACTGGCATTAATTGCATTATTCTACTAGTTGTCAAATAAGAAGATATAGATTTATTATCTAACAAGACATCAGTTGCTGTTGAATATCAACACATGATTCTGGATTGAATATATATTGGCAACATGCTACAGTTGGAGTGCTTGACGTTAATGAGTTTTCGTAGGTTGATTGTCATTTTCTCCCTTAACTTGATGTCTGTTCCTGTAGGCTTTGTGATGAGGCTACAAGTGCGCTTGATAGTACAACAGAAGCAGAGATATTAAGTGCACTGAAGTCCCTAGCCACTAATCGAACTTCGATTTTTGTAGCTCATAGGCTTACAACAGCAATGCAGTGTGATGAGGTACGCTCTTTGAAGAAAAAATGGTGTCTTTCTGCTAAGTCCCTGAAACACTTTCACTGCTACTTTAGAATTTTGGTACTGCCTCTCTGAAATATGCGTATATGCATGTGCATATGTTTATGCTGATGAAAATATATACAGCCTTACACTTTTTAAAAGCAATGTCTGTCTTACAGCACTATGGAAACACGTCTCTCCACTTCTTCTTAGTCATTGTAAACAACATTCTAACTGTATCATTAGGGCATGAAAATACCACCCTTTTTTTAGCTATGCCCCACTTGGTGACACAAAGTTGCATATGATGTGATATGGCGTAATATGTGATGTTGTTATTACAGTTTTTTTAACAAACTGGATGCATTTCCTCTTGATCTTAAAAAAATTCTCTATTTGAATGTTCCAGTGAAACTGGTGATGTTAAATATGATCCAATAGTGATTAGAGTTCTGGATGATTTTCAGATTGTCTTGAGCACCTTGTGATGTATTCTGATATTGTTCAATCCCTAGTAGTCCAGTGCGTTTAGTCTTGCTTCTATCTTTCAATGTAATTTGCAGATAATTGTTCTTGAAAATGGGAAGGTGGTTGAACAAGGACCACATGAAATTCTATTGACCAAGGCGGGAAGATATGCTCAACTGTGGACTCAACAAAACAGTGCTGTCGATACAATTGATTCGGCCATTAAATTAGAGGCATGAATAATACATTTCTTTAATATCTTTTTTCACCTGTTCTTTGTGCATTATACCGGGAAGTGTCAAGTTAGCTCTGTAGCGGATAGAATGAAATCTTTCTATGCTAAGATTGGTTGATGAGTCTAAGTGGGGGTTTGGTGTTAGGATTTAAATTAATCGGGTCTCAAAGGAATACCATATATGTACAAAGCTGTCTACAGCTGACCTATGGCGAGATACATATACAAATTGGTCAATCATAGACTCAGCCATGTACATACTGTAGGTGGACCTTAATTGGCTACCTACTTAAGATCAGTTTTGTAGTTTGATCATTCTCTTGTTACCATTCCCAAAATATATGCAAAATTTCTATACACGAATGATGTCAAGTTATTATTTTTTGCTTGTTGATAATTTGTTTTGTGCACTATTGCATCTTTGCAAGCATGCCTGAAGGATAATGCTTCAACCGTGTAACACCATGTACACATTACATCGGAAAGATAGAACTTATATATCATTTTCTTATGCAAGCATGATAAGCTTATTTCACTTGTTTTACGATATAAATTTTACTAATTCTCTGCATCAACTATGAATACTGTTTTAAAGTCTACCTCATTGCACGAGGATTTCTTGTTGTTAGGTATGAGAAGGTTAGACTAGTTAATGAATGCTATAGTTTTTGGAATATGTTTTAAACCTTGCCTTGTTAAATTTGTCCATATGTATAATGGCGTTATTTTGCTAAGTAAGTCAATAGATTCATTTGAAATGGAAAAGACAATTTTTAAGATTTAATCATCGTACAATTGGCAATTTGAGCGTTCCACGTAGTGCTAACGTCTCACCGACAAGGGGTTCATAATGTGTGTATAAAATGAGTGTGGTCTTAGAGTTTCTTTCAATGGTCAATATAGGAATCAAGGTTCTCTGAGGAAGAAGCTTAGATAGTTTTCCCTGTATTAGGAGCTTTCCTATCTTTGAAGCCTGTTAACTACTTCCTTTCCTTGTTGGTAAGAGAGCTGATTTAGTAAGTTACTCTATTGTGCCTTCTATTGTACTTGATCCATGGTTTGTGTTAGTTTTAGCGATACTTTCAACACTTTGCCTGAAGTTTCTTCTTTAACTCTTTGATCTAATCATTCTAATAGTTGTAGATTCACAGTAGTCCTTATCTGTTTTTTAAAGTTATTCAGCAGGTTAGAATACAGATCCAAGTCTTTTACAGGGATGGTGGTTCATGCATGCAGTTGTGGACCCACTTTTTCTTGGAGTTCATATGCAAAACTGCGTTTGTTTTACCCTTATTTGATCTTTTATTCTCTTTAGTTTGACTAGATCTATTTATTTATGTGCTGGTATGCTTTCTCTCTTTCATTAAATCCATGTTTTGATGAGCTTGTATGATTGTCTTTCTTGTTGTGGTTGGTAGCTTTTGATTTCTTTTTGCAGCTACAGAACTCTCTGTTGAGTTGATCTATTCGTGGTTGAGCTGTAACTATTAAAAGGTTAAGAGATATTTTTACAACAAAAAAAGGTTTATCTGCAAAAACGAGTACATGTGAAATGATTAAGAGCGAGAATTTGAAACGGTTAAGAAAAAGAGAGATTTAAATAAAAATATATTTTTATTTTTGTCTTTTAAAATTACTAATTTAAATGAGTTCAAAATATTAAAACGTTTTTACTTAATAAATTTTTAAATATTGTTATTTTGAGTGGAAAAGAACAAGGTAATCATTGAAAGTTTAAGATTTAAAAGGTTAAATTAGTATTAGATCGTTATAAGATTAATAAAAATTGAATAATTTAAAAAATAATAAAAATATATTTATCAAAAAACTTAAATTTTAATTAAAAAATAAAATTGTTAAATAAAAATTAATCTGTTTATTTTAATTTATAAAATTTGATTAGTTTATAAAAATTGAATAATTAATTAATGAGCTGATCAATTTTTAACAACAAAGATTATTATACTTAGAATAGTTCGGTTCATGTATTGACTTTGTAGTCTAATCCTTCGTTCAAATTTAATTTCTAATTAATTGAACAATACATATTAAGAATCAAATGAAAAGAATAGAAAGTGTTAAGACGGACATTAAAGAAGTGGTCTGAAACAGATAAAAGTTGCTCTCAAATGGAAACTTAAACTTGTTGTGAGCTTCAAATAAGGAAAAACAATGTTAGAAGTGAGATAATTATATTAAAAATGAAATTAGAAAAAATTAATTTTAAATTAAAAATAACAATTACAAGGTACCTGAAATTGAATTGAATAAATGATAATTATATTTATCATTTTTTGGAAATTTATTTGGTGTAGGATACCATTTATTACTATTTGAAAAAAAAAATTAAAGAGGAAGAAATGGAAGAACAGGAAGGAACAATTATGACAAGCACTGGGCTAGAAGGAGACAGGATCTTCCGTTCATTTTATCCTGTCTCTACTTTTTCCTATAAATCTTAGCCATTCATTTATGTGAGTCTCGCGTAATTCCTGCATAAATGAATGGCTGAGATTTATGGAACATGATAAGGACAGAATAAAATAGATAGAGAATCCCATCCCGCTAAAAAGAGTGCAAGAATATCTTATTTAGAAGAAAAAGCAAAACTTCTTGCTCTAGAAAGAAAGGCAAAAGCTAATAATAATAACAGTAATACATAGGGAAAGTCCACGAGAAGGAGGGGTAGCAAGCACGAAATCAGATCTTCTGTTCAGTTTTACTCTCTCTTATTCTGTCTTATGAAATTTCAACCATTTATTTTGCGGGACCCACGCGGGTCCCATGCGAATCCCACATAAATAAATGGCTGAGATTTATTGGACACAATAAGACACCGTAATATTGGACAGAGAATCTGAACTCAGCAAGCACAGAAGCCTACATGATGTGGTTCTCGCTTTCATCAGGTCTTCTACTATTCACTTTCCTTCACATTAATTATGCCTACGAAGAAGAATACAATTAATGCATTTACATACTATTATCTTCTCTGTCATAAATTGAGTATCCGATTTTGTTTTCCAATATCTTAATGACTGAATTCCTTTTTTGCTCTTCCTTTTTCTTTCTCCAGATTTGCATTAATTTCTTAGCATTCATGATAAGCACGAAAAGTTATGAAAACTAAGATATCATAATTATGTCACTCAGAGCAGTTCTTTGTATATATATGTCTTCTCATGCTCATACTAAGGCAGTAGTGCTTTCTCTATTTCTCTTAGTTACCCATTTCATAGTTAATCAGTACCTTATATCAGTTGAGTTCTTCGTAAGAAAATGGAGGTATGTGATTAACACTTTATGTTTATAAAGTGTATTCCATTTGCTTATTATGTTCTATTTGCATGATTCATGCAGGAAGGAGAGAGGCCAAGAGCAACCAACACCTCAACCAGATTAGGTGGGTCTCACGTCTCAGCTAATAAATTAAATGTTTGTTTATATTCTTGATGAGTTAATTATCTTCTGATTTACAATTTTGTTTAAGATCAACCAACACCAAGTTCATCCTCTCAAAAGTGGAACCAGACCCTCGAGTTGATACTCGATATACTGCAAAGGTAATATCAATGTTATGTGCTTATTCTTATGTAAAATACTATTTTTTAGGAAGAAGAAAGGTTTTAGTTTTCTGATACTAATTACATAATTATTGATACTAATACAGGAGGGACACTCGTGAGTTATTTGCACAGCCGGGCAACTCTGACGAAGTAGTTTTTCATTAGATCATATGTTTCCTGTAAATTTTCAATGACTATTAGTTAATTATCTATTAATTTGTCCCATATTAAGGTTTCTGGCTATCACGATGTAGTCAAAGAGCCAATGGATTTTGGCACGATGAGGGCTAAGCTATGGGAAGGAAGGTACAGGAGCTTAGAACTGTTTGAGGTGAGCTTCACAAAGAAAATGGCAATGGAGACCATCAATTAATTTTTAATAATGGATTGTGAAATGTGGATGCAGCGCGATGTCTTTCTTATGTGCAGCAACGCTCTGACATTTAGCTCTCCTGCCACCGTGTTTCATACAGAGGTCAGGCTCTATGAGGATTAATCAATATACTACCATCAGTTTCATATCCATATTTCTATTGCTATGACTGATCATCTTCTCAACTTTCAGGCCCGCGGTATTAGTGAACTGGCAAAGCAGCTCTTTCATGGCCTTAGAACAGAACCAGAGAAATTTGAGTCGGAGTACTTAGGGAGGAGAAGACCCTCTGACAAGAGACCAAGGCATGAAAGTGGCGAAGGACATACTTCTTCTAAGCATCCTAAACAATTGGATGTTTCAAGTCCCTCCTTTACTGCTTCCGGAAACTTGCCTTCATCTGGTAGCTTTTTGTTGCTTCACTTGATCGAATACTACTTTAGTTTGTTATCTTTATTTGTATGTGTATGTACGTAAATATTATAAGATTAATCGTTAAGGCAATTTCGTTATAACTTTTCCAGGGCCAAACTATGGAAAGGCGTCTGAAATTGAGAGGCGTGGAACATATAGACCTCAGAGTTCGTCCGTGGACGAGGATGGGTTGAGCTTTTCAAATGCAGTAAATGCTCCCAAAAAACAGCTCCGATTTGTGAGTATTTCCTCTTACTGGATATTGTAATCTTAACCTTTTTTGTTTAATTTCCTACATATCATACGTAGTACTTAGTACTTGTATATTATATGATGATGATGATGATTTTCATTTGGTGGTGCATCTAGAACCCCGATGCAGGAATTGGGTACCGGGAAAGTCTGATGAGATTTGCAAAAGACTTGGGACCAACTGCTCAAATGGTCGCCAACAGGAAACTGGCTCAACTCCCGAATCAACCTTCCTCTTCCGGCTTTGATCAACCATCATCTACTCTTCAGCTGGGAGGTGTTCATTATCAACAACTGAGAGGTCATCAAATGCCTTCCAGTTTCTTCAGTCCTAGCTTAACCCCAGCTGGTATTACAACTTTCAGAGGAAAGATGGCGGAGGATCAGAGTCGTTGGGCTCCTACTACCAATTTAAGTGCCACTGAGAGAAGCACTAGCACTACAACTGATTATATGGATGTTACTTGTGCTTCCCCTCAAAATGTGGGTGGCTCCAAGGATAGCACGGACGACCTTATTTCGACAATTATGCAACTTGGAGACATCCAAAACATGTGTGCTCAAGTTCCATCTGGTTCATATTACCCTCTTACGGGAACAGATGATGTGCACACTGATCAGCCTCAACCATCACATCATCATCATCAGTTCTCCAGTGGGGTAGGAGTGCAATCGCCATGGTCCGCAATGAAAGTCAGCTTAGATGAGGCCAGGTGGTTGCCGCCACAAACCAGAGTCGAAGAGGTTTCGTATTTCACACCTATGATGCATGGAACCTTATCATCATTTGCCTTCGACTCCCAAGGGAGAAGTAGTAGTGCTATTAATTATGGTCGGTGGAGTCAACAACAGGCACCGTGGAGTCCAGAAGCAATATGCAGCCCTCCTCACCCTCCTGTCATGCAAACACAGGAGCAGATCGTGACGACTCGATGGAACCTTCAAGAGCACAACATTACATCGGTGGGGCAAAAGCAACAACAATGGCAAGAAAGGGCATTGTTCGATCAAAGCACAGGGATGAGCTTCAGTTCTCAACAAGGAGCTGCAGAGATGATTTCCACTTCTCGGCATCCTCAACCGTCATCTTCATCGGGAAGACGTAATCAACAGCAGCCTAACTTGAATCTTCAGCTCTAGTCACTTATATCAAGAGCTTAGAAGATGTAGACAGAGGGAGGAGACATCCATATGATGAATCTGAGGTCTCCGTTTATAGAAGGAGAAGAAGAACTACCCGTTCTTTTCAATTAACTTTAAATTTTTTTTGTACATCATAATTAATTGTACAGGTTTCACAGATATCCCAAAAAGCATGTCGAAGAGTGCTTTTTGACAACAAAGTCATAGATAAAGTGGATATCAATCTCAGTATGTTTGTTTGGTTCAAATATAAGAGACATAATCAGAAGTAAGAAATGTAGCTTCTAAATTGTCACATCATAATGTAGTTTTAAGGTGAGATAATCTAACTTCTCTAAGTAGCAAGTTAATCTAATAAAGTTTAGCAGCTACAAGTGCAATGCTTCATTATCAAGCTTCAATGCTAAAGTGAGCAACAGAAGGTTGTTTCTTGACACTTCAAGAGTCCCAAAAATGTATTAACCAGAGATTGAGCAACGATCATCAAGATAACCAACTTAGTCTACATCATAATAGGCAATGAGGGTGAGGTATGTTGTTGTTTTTCTAAAGCTGAAGTATAATACGTGAATAAAAGTGAAGGAAAATACGTTTTTCTAAAGCTGAAGCATAATACATGAATAGAAATGAAAGAAAAAGAAGATGTTTTTGTTGTAGAACACACACATTTATTGAGAGCAACAAAGCTTATTATATAGAGCTGAAATGTAACAGAAAATCCTATATATTTGCTAACTATCACAAGAATATCTCTAAACTTATTCCTAAAATCAAGCACTAAATATCATAATCAAATTTGCCTAAGATTTGATCAGTTTGACCATTTATTTCGTAATAATCTACAAGCCTAAGGAATTTTCCAACAAACTCCTCCTTGCCTTAGGAGTTGCAGAGCTTTAATGTCAAAATAACTCATCCTCTTGATGTTGCTTAATTACTGCTTTTGCCTCTTCATTTCGTAACTTGTAAATCTTCTCCATATGTCCAATTTGTCCACATTTTCTATATTTGATATCAGGCCTCCACCAACATTTTCTTTGTGGGTTATTTGTTTTTTTTACAATGTGGGCATGGTGGATATGAATCATCATTGTTTCTGTTGTTGTTGCTGTCGATCTTATTGAAACTCTTGTTTTTTTCTCCTCCTGAATTTTCTTCTTTTGCTAGCAGAGTACCTTCAATGGTTTCTTCTTCTCTTATCATCCTCCTTTGTTCTTGTGCCTATAGTGCATTTACTAATTCTGCCAAAGATATGCTTGATAGATCCTTAGCTTCTTCAAATGCAGAAATTGATTCATATTTTTCAGGTAAAGTTATAAGAATTTTTTGCACTATTCGTTCCTCAGAAAATCCTTACCTAATAACATCACTTTGTTTACTATGCCGAGCAACTTCTCGAAGTATTCTTTAATGGTTTCGAACTCTTTCATCTTCATAATTTCAAATTCTCTGATCAAGTTGAGCACTTGCATGCTCTTTAGTATTCCTTTTTTAGGTAATCCTAGATATCCTTTGTCGACTCTAGATTCATAATTCTTGTGAATACGATGTTTGAAATAACAGAAAACAAGCAGGCTTTAGCTTTAGACTTCCTATTTTTCCTTTCTTTTGCATCTTGATTTGAGTCATTGTAGGATTTGTTGGCAATAGAGGCACTTCATAGTCTTTCTCCACAGTTTCCCAAACATCCATAACATCAAGATGAGCTTTCATTCGAACAACCCAAACTTGATAATTTTCACCATTAAAAATTGGCGGTGCACCTTGAGACAGTTGTGTTTCAATCTCCATCGCTTGAATATGGTTGTAATTCTGAGTTATAAATCAGGTTTGTGTTTTGGTTTCGTTCATTTCACAGGTCCCTCAGGACAAATGCTCAATGCCATGTTGTTTTTCTAAAGCTGAAGCATAATACGTGAATAGAAATGAAGGAAAAGATGTTTTTCTAAAGCTGAAGCATAATACGTGATAGAAATGAAAGAAAAAAGAAGATATTTTTTTGTAAAACACACACATTTATTAACAGCAACAAAGCTCATTATATAGAGCTGAAATGTAACAGAAAATCATATATATTTGCTAAATATCACAAGAATATCTCTAAACTTATTCATAAAATTAAGCACTAAATATCATAATCAAATTTGCCTAAGATCTGATCAGTTTGACCATTTATTTCGTAATAATGTGCAAGCCTAAGGAATTTTCCAACATAGGCTTTGTTTAGTTGGATACCATGTAAAAGTTTAAGTGCAATTATTGGAGAATCCATTTGATCGTAGTCTAATAAATGTCGATAAGAAAATTGAAAGAATTGAATAACTTTATTTATAGCAAACTAAATGTTAGGAAGAGTAAGGCAAATGTATTAAAGGGCACCAACTATGATGCAATACTTAATAGAATCAGTTAGGGGTGCCTCAAAGGTTTTTAAGGAGAGATATATAAAGGAGGAATCGTAGATGTAAAACATATTTAGAAGAATCAAAGTGAGTGTGAGCAAGAAGGTCCTTAGTGTATTTAGTTTAGGTAGAGAAAGTGGACATTAGTTAGAGGTAAGGATGGTTTCAATACCAAAGAAGCAATAAAGAGGGTTAAGGTCTTTAATGGAGAAGGTGGCATTAAGGTCATGTATAAGGGAAGAGATAAATGTTTACAATGAAACTGTAACTAGATATTATCTGCATAGACAAGAATGTAAATAGTGTGAGCCGCAGTAAGTTGAATAAAGAGGGAATTAAATGACACTATTCAGTGACGAAACTAAGTACACAGGACTTATTTAAGGTCACAAAGAACTTTTTAAAGATGACAAACATAGTAAAGATGATTGATTTGTGCAAGTCTAACTGGAAAATGGACTAATTGTTTATTAGAGCAAAAGTGAGGGTAATGCAAGGGATTATTGGTTTAATAACAAGTGTCAAAGTAATTAATACCTGGAGACCAATGGTAGACTTTGGAAACAAGGCGAACTTTGTAATTATCAAGAGTTCTATCAAGTTTATATTTAGTTAAGAAAATCTATTTATACCCAATAGTGTTGACATTGGATAGGGATGGTAACCTTGCCAAGTTTTTTAAATTAATTTTTTAAAATTAAAAATATATAATAATTTATTTTTTAATAAGATCAGGATCTGGGTTGTCCAGACCCAAGTTCACTTGAGGCCTAACTCTTCAAAATAAGATGATTCTGTTTTGTTTAGAATAATTGAACCTCAAGTTTGTTTGAGCCTGGCCCTGGCCCATATGTCGGTTTATTGAAAACAACTAAATTTAGATCCATAGGTCAAAATTGTCATCCCTACCATTGGATGATAGATAAATAAGGGGTTAAGTTTAACTGTGATGGGAGTTGTGAACTCATCATGGCTTGGTGTCAAGGAGATTAGATAAGGATCATAATAGCATTAAGTGATTGTGTTGGAAATAACATAGTTAGAAAAGGAATAAAAATGCAAGAAAATCCTGAATTCTGGTAATCATAGGATGGCATAGTGGTAAGGGTAGCGAGTGAGATGTAAGTAAAAGTGATATATTTGAGGATGGGTGGGGGTTGTAACAAGTGGATTAAAGGGAAAGGGAATGTGACTTAGGAGGGTTGAGAGGTAAAGGTATTAGTAGGCTTGGCAACGGCTTAGTGCTTGGGCAACGATCACTCGAGCTAAATATATATTTTTAACTTTTAAAAACTGACCCAAAATTTTGAAAATAAAAAATCTTAAGCCTAAATCGAAGCCAGGTTGACTCTAATTAAATCATTGACTTTGAATTGGGCTAGATCTTATAGATTTTAACCCTAAGTGTTAGGCATTTGAGGTTTAACATAAGGTAAAGTGGTTTCAATAAAGTAAACAAGGTGAGAGACGTGTAATTTATGAGTTTAAGGATCAAAGCAGTGATAACTTTTGTGTGTAAATGGGTATCCCAAGAAAATATATGGGGTGAATTTCAATACTTGAGTTGATAGGGCTTCGAGCCTGACTTGGCTTTTTAAAAAAAAATTAAGCTTCAGGTTAGATTAGGATGAGAATTTTTACATAAAATAATATCATTTTGAATAAAACAATGTCATTTTTAAAATTAAATAATAAATTTGATTGCTCAAGTTTGATTAGGTTCGTGTTCAAACCTAGAGCCTTATGCTCGATTGTGCTTTAAGTCAGGCCCAAACTTGAATACATAATTTCGAGCCAAACTCAGTTTTAGATCTTTAAGTTTTGTTGTGGTGCAGAAAAAGACATTATGAGGAGATTTATAGTGAGGAACGAGAGTGAGAAGGAGATTAATGAGATACATCTCAATAGATGAAACCTAAAATCAAAAGGATTTTGGTAAGGAGGCATGGATGAGAATGGTGATGCCAATTTTAGTAATATGATAGATTTTTCATTCGATTAGGCTATTTTGTTAAAGAGTGTGAAAACATGAGAGATGATAAGATATCTTGTAAGTGGTGAGGTATTCGGTAAAAAGCCTTTAAAGAGTTTAAGGACTTCATTGCATTGAAAAATCCTGATGGTGCTAAAGAAAAGATTTTTAGTGATTGCTTTAAAGTATTGAACATGGAAAAAAACTTGGAATTTATAAGTTAGAGGAAATATCTATGTATAACGATTAAAATCACCGATGAAGATGATAACTATTATGAGACAAAACAATAAAGGTTGGTGAGGGTCCCAAAGATTTTGTTGAATAAGTTGTAAAGATTTTATGGAGATAAGAGGTGATAAAAAGAAGGAAAGATAGGGAGGAAAATTGTCTCTTTCTTTAACGTTGTGCCTTCTGTGTTTAAGTAATCCTATTCATCTAATTTATTGTAATGAATGGTTGAGATAACTTGGGCGCAGAGTGATACAAAATAGAAGGTATTCTGTGCCTAAACAATCTTACCCATCTAATTTATTGTAATGAATGGATGAGATAACTTGGGCGCAGGGTGACATATAATAAAAGGAACAAAAATCTGTTCCTAAAAAGATAGAGTGTTTTTCTTGAAAAAATGAGTTATAAGTATTTATTAGATTACAATTATTTGATAAAAGACAAGACAAAGTTGACAAAGTAGTATGACAAGGATGATTAGGTTGTTGGTATCATGTATCAAGAGTAGCTTGTTCGGATATGAAAGCAATATAATTTTTAAAAGTGATTGAAATCATCGTGGGATAGAGACTTTTGCAAATGTCATCCTCGAAAAGCGATATTTTGGTTATGGGATCCTTCACAATATAACAAAAGAAGTAAACTCAATTAGATAAGAGTTGTATTTTGCAACAAATAATAGATTTACGGTGAGTTGAGACACAATTAAAGTATTGTAAAGAAGTAAGAGTTTAGGGTGTATGAATAGTGTAAAGTGTCCAAAGAGATGGGGAAGAGTATTGTCATTGTCGACGATCACTTAATTTAAACCTTAAATCAGATTTAATATGTTGCAAATCAAGGGTCATATAAGTTGGTAATGACTGAATAGTTATAAATTAGTAAATATTTTGAGATAATTTATAATTTAATAAATTTTAATTTAAAAATTAATATTTAGTAAATTTTTCATAAATTGGTGTTATAAAAATATTTAATTTGAGTTTTAAAAATTTTGTTAAAAATATATCTAACATGTTTTAACTTTAATATTGTGAATTAAGTATATGGACCTGTCGTTATCTCAGTTTGCTTTTGTTGTAATTTTTTATAATTTCTCCATAGAATCAGGCAATCTCTCTCTTAGAAATTATCTCTGTCCTCTCCTTGCATCACTTTTCATCTGTGACAGTCTCATCTCGCTATTTGAAAGAAAATCAACTTATTGGAACCGTAGATTATCTTCAAGATCTTCAGTTCACAACAGAGTCCCACATTAGGTGGTAAGAAAGACAAGGATTCAAGGACTACGTCACGTGAAAGGTGGTTAATGAACACGAGCTTTGACTCACTGTGACGCAGAAGCACAGAGGTGGTGCATGCATCAATATTGTGTGTTGTCGTTGTTGAAGATGACAAGTTGGAAGCACCTTCTGTGGGTTAAGACTAAGTGCAGAAGGTTTCATTGTAAAAGACTGAAGAGCAATCACCATACCCAAAATTTCAACATCCAACCTAAAGTTTAATAAAATAAAGTTCCTTTTCAGCTCAATCAATTGTTTAATTTAATCTGGTGAAAGAAGAGATGCCTGTAGCTCCGCTCTTCACATGAGGTAAGGAGGGCAAGAGAAATAGGAAAAAGGAGGTTAAGTTGATGTTTGCAGAAATCAGAAAAAAAAGATATAAAAACAAGTTAGTGCAAATATCGAATTAAGTTGGGTTGTTAGGGTTTAGATCCAATCTATCATCAAAGGAGAAGATAGGATCTACTTATCATCTTCTCCCCTTCTTTTGGAGTCCCCAATAAATATCTGATGGCATCTCGGAGGAGGCAGCAATAGCAGCATCACTCATCAATTTCCACAAATTCAAAAACAACAATATCTAATTATATTATTACTAATAATAATAGTAGCAAAAGAAGAAGATGATGGATTGAATATGTATTGGCAAGAGCAGGAAACAACAGTATAATGAGAACAAAATACTAGCAGAAGAAGACAACAAAGTTAGGCCAACATGCAAGCAATGTGTGTGTGTTTCAGACACTCACACATGTTGAACAGAAACGACAAAACAATAGCTGGAGGCATAAACCAAAACGCAGTGCAGGAGGATAAGGCAAAAGATGAAACGCAGACATTCAATATGCAGTGTAGATGTGTTTTAACTAAAACACAAAGTAACGAGTAGTGTGAACGATAGAGGTGGATGAACAAATAAATGGGATATATAGAACAGTAGCAGGGAAAAAATGGAGAAAAGGAGGAGAGAGTAGCAGCTGTAGCGTGGAGAAGAGCAGAAAAATGATGGTTACGACTTCAACGTTTTTTGGCAAGGTGGCGGCTTGGAGCTAGCTTTCTAGGAGAGACTCTCCATCGTGGGGACAGTTATAACGTTTTCTTCACTCCAATTTGCCGTAGCATTTTCATTAGTTTTTAGCTATATTTGGTTGTTCATTCATTACTCTCCATAAGTAGATATTTTCTTTCGGTTTCACTACTTTATTTTCATATCTCCGAATCTCTTAATATTTATTTCATTGGTTTAAAGCTTTCTTAGTGTTAATCATGTTTTTACATGTTCTAGGATATTTAGAATGAATGTTTAATGAATTTTATAGTTGAAATTCATGAATTTTATAAGGAACCTTTATGTTAGATCAATGAATGTTTATTCCTTCAATTTTTGAGCTTTAATCTTGGTTGTTTATGTTTACTTATGTGATTTTTTTCATATCTGAAATTATTGGGTATTTGAATATTTAATGGTTTATGTTATGGGTTTTTACTTATTTGTGATGCCCTTAATTACTTTATGCTTAACAGTTAGGATTTATGTATGTTCTTAGATTCATGATCAATTAATTTAGGTTTTTGTGCAAGTTGTGTGTGCTGAAATTTTCATTTTGATACAGTTAGTTTAGAGTTTGTAATTTGGGGTATGATTAGTCATTTGTTCATATAAAGAGTTTTGATTTCTATTAAGTTAGTGTTGAATTTCGATTGTTATCACTTCGTTTATAATTTTCAGCCTTGGTTTTATTTAATTGAGTATGAGTTTTGTTTATTTAATATCAATTGTGCATAATACGAACATGTGTGGCTAGACTACTTAGGGGTTTTGAGATATTATCATGATGATGGGATGGAAATTGTGATAATGGAGTTGAATTTATCTTAAATTGGTGCTTGTAGGTCTAGGTTGGTTGGGATTTAGGATAAATATCATTAATTAGGAATTGCTTATAGGCTTGATCACCCTTTAGATAACTTTCTAATCCGAATGCTAGGGATAAGCGTGTGATATGTAATAGTCTATAGTGATTCCCGGAAGTAGCAATAGGTTAGTTGAATTCTTCAGGTTACTTAATCAACTAATCTAGGATCCCATACTTTTAGGTTACACCTTCCGAGCTTATGAGTAGGTGGCCTAAGTTAGTTGTTTCTTAGTACCTAATGCATCTTCGCTATTGAAGTTAGAGAGCCAATTCTAGATTATAGTGAGATTGGGGCATTTCTAGAACTTATTAGTTTTGCCTATTTTATATAAATTAAGGGTTCGAGAGCTTAATCGAGTCCATAGGCTAACACCATGATAAGAGTACCTTTTATTTAGATTCAAGGATCAATGAACATCCCAGAATTTCGAAGATATCTCCAACCCACTTCTTTACCATTGTTATTAGTATTTTCTAAATTCAATTTGTGTTTGTCTTTTGTTTACGTTCTTTGCATCTTAGTTGTCTTGTTTCATCATTTTCGGGTGTTTTGTTTTCTTTTGTTTGCAATATTTGAAATAGTATTTGCATCCCAACTCTCTGTGGTTCGACCTTAACTCGCCATTTACTGCATAGTTTGGTAGTTAGTGATAGGCTACCAAACACAAATCATCATTATAATCATAAAAACTTGAGGAAGAGGGTACCTCATCCTCATTGGCCATAAAGAACACACTTATCACTATATATTTAAATTCCTCACTCTCTAAACTAGTAGTATCATCCCATGCGTTATTAAAAACTTTCTTCTATTCTTCAATTATTTGTCCCTCTTTTTTGTTGATAACTTCTTGAATTTTTTGTGATGAGCTTTTTATTATCCTCTTCACTCTCACTTTTGGAGGTCTCCTCATCAATACTTTTCTCATATTTTGAGACTTTAAATACCACACCTTTCCTTATTGGAGCCACTTTCTCTTTATGTAACTTATTCATTCGCATCTCATAGATAAAGTGTGATCAAACTAGCTCTTCCAATGGTAAGATACTTAAATATTTTGAATTCTTGCATGACCTTCACCTTTGCCTCCTAAACCTTGAGTAAAGACCTAATTAATTTTCTTACCAACTCAAGATGAGTATAAGTCTTATTAAGACCTTTAAGAGTATTAAATATAAATGAAGCAATCATACATGTTAGAAACTGATTCATTGTGTTTCATATGAAACAATTCACAATGATGCATAAATATGTTTACTTTGTTCTCTTTTACTTGAGTAGTGCCTTCAATATGCTATTTAAAGTGTATGCCATATCTCTTAAATAATTTCATATATGTATACTCTATTGAATAAATTTTTAATACATAAAATAAAATATGTATCACCTTGTTACTCAATGCAGTGAGCCTCGTATCTTTATTCTATTATTCGCTTCTATCTTTTGGTACCTTAGTCTCCACTTTGTCTTTCACTAAGGATTTATTATGACATAAAGTCCATTCTTTATAATATCACAAACATCAACCCCTTCAATTAAAAGAAAGTGTCTTCTAACAAAGGTAAATATCTCCATCAAAGAATGGAGGTCTGTATATGTTTTAACTTCCTTGGATAAAAAATTATATAATAATAATATTTTTTAAAATTTTGTTAGAAATTTATATGTAATGATTAAGACCCACTCTAACACCAATTATTGGTCCTCAAATGGTATATAAGAGGGGGGTAAATTATACATTTACTTTTTAAATGTTTGTAAACTAATGAATGAATTGCCATTATAATAACTGATTTTGGCAAATTAACATATGAATATTATAAAACAATTACAATAGTAAATAAAAGAGATTAGAGAAGGAGACAAAACTAATTTCTAATTTTTCAGCAAACAATCTCTATCCTACATCCACTCCCCAAGCTCTAGATAGAAACTCACTTACTTTTTCTTTCAATAGATGAAGAATTATTCATTATACAATATAATTTTTACCATGGGTGAACAGAAACTCTTATAATTATCTTACTTTGCCATATATGATATACCCTTTATAAATCTTGTTCAAGGTAAAGACTAATTCTCACGAGGTACATCTCAATCAAATCACAAGCTCTTTCTCTTGCTCACACCAATGAATAATAGCTCAATATGTATTATATAATGTACATATATAGTCTCTAACCTCTTAAGGCTCTTAGAAGCTATTTATTATGCCAACGAACTTCTTATTATCAATATGAGGTTCATTTATACTTAAAACAATCTTGAAAAGTCATTAAAAACAAATAGTGACATTGGTTGACTAATTTTGTCAACCAATCGATCAACCAATATCACATACAAACTCACTGTACATAATTTTTTCAAAATACCTGACACATTGGTCAACAACACCTAAACATTGGTTGACCATGTCTTTGACAAAACTACATTAGTTGACTACGCCTACACATTAGTCAACTAATATGTTTGAAAACACATTTTCAAAGAATTTTCAAGTTATTTCAAAGATTAAGATGCACTTCCTTGACCAAAACTTTATCTAAAATATTTCAAAAGTATATAGATTAAGAGAATTTTCTTTAAAATCAAAATAAAATTTCTCTTTATTATGAAAATATTTATGCAATATATCCTATATACAAATGATCATTCAACTATTGAGACCTTAATTTATTAAAATAACAATGGTAAAGTTGCAAGAAGGATTATAATGATTTGATTAAGTTTTGATATCCTTGAATCCTTTTTGTTCAAGTGTCTTGCTCTACTTTCATCATTTCTCCTTCCATTGATTGTTCAATTTACTCATTTTTTCCTTCTATTAAAATTCATCATTCACTTATTACTTTATTTCATTATAATAAAACTAATGTCGCCAAAAATAAATTTATTGATAATAATATATCTTGTTATCATCAATACTATAAGGTGAAGACCTCATTTAGTCAACATTATGTTCTTCTTACATTTCACTTGAAATCATATCATTAAGCATGAAAACACCAATATGTTTGTAGCTAATTCGACTAGGTGACAAGAAGTTGCATATGATGCTTTATAATGTAATATTTGTTTTTGCTATTACTGTGGTTATTATCCACATGTTTTAACATGTTTGTTGTTTTATGCTACAAATTGGACGCATTATCTTAAAATCATAAAGAATTCTCTATTTTAATGTTCTAGCAAAATTGTGTAATTTTAACTACGATACAATTTTGATTAGAGAGTCGTATAAATTTAAGATGTTTTAAGCACCTTCTAAATTGTTCTACTATTATTCACTTCCCTAGCTTATAAATGCATTTATTCTTACTTTTATATTTCACATTACAGATAATTGGTCTAGAAAATGGAAAGGTGGTTCTTCAAGGATTACATGAAATTCTCTTAACCTAGGCTGGAAAATATGCTCAACTTGGGACTCAACAAAACAATGTTGTTAATACCATTAATTCAAACATCAAAATAGATATATGAATGATATTGCCTTCTCATTCAATAACCTTCTTTACCATGTTTTATGCACTATTTTAAGGAAGTGTCAATTTAGCTACATATTATCTAATAAGCAAATAGAACAAAATCTTAATCGACTATATTAATTAATGAGTCTATAACAAGTTAAGATTCAAATTAATCAAGTCTCAGAGGAAGAATATTATAAATATACATAAAAATTTGTCTATAGGTAAATTGTGATGAGGTATATATACGAATTAGTAAATCACAGACTTAATTATGTAGAAGTGGACCCTAATTGATTACCTATTTGAGGCTGAATTGTTAATAAAGAATTTTCACTTTTGTAGTTTGATTGTTCTCTTATTATCATTCATAAAAATATATGTCCACTAACATATCAAATTATGTTTTCTTGTTTTCCACTTAATAGTTTATTTTGTGCACTGTTGAATCTTTATAAGCATATTTGAAGGATAATGCTTCAACCATGTAAAATCATGTACATGTCACATTGGAAAAGACGACATAATTGATATATCATTTTCTTATGCAAGCATGATAAGTTTAGCTTATTTTACGATATCAATTTTGTTGACTCCCCTGTCTCAATTATGAGTGTTGTTTCAAAGTCAACCTTAAAGCAAGAAGATTTTGTGTTTGTAGGTATTAGAAGGTTAGACTATAGTTAGTGAATGTTATAGTTTTTGAAAAAAGTTTACAACTTTACCTTAGACTAGTTAATAAATGCTATGTTTAAAGCTTACATTTTTAGACTTATTCTTCTAAACATTTTTTGACTTATTCTTTTTAACATTTTTGGAATATGCTTAAAAGTTTATCTTAATTATATATAATAGTGTTATTTTGTTAAATGACAATAAATTTTTTTAAAATTAAATAATAATAATTTTTAAGATTTAGTCATCAGACATTTGACAAGTTAAGTGTTCCATGTAGTCTTATAAATTTTCCGATAAAGGGTTCATGACTTATGTATAAAATGAGTAGTGTCTTAGTATTTGGAAAATGTAATGTATCCGTTCGGTGGTTAATATGGGAAATCAAGGTGCTATGAAGAAGAAACAATGGATAATTTCCCTCTTTAGGGGCATTTCCTATCTTTCAGAAGTGCTAGTTCTTTTCCCTGTTGGTAAGAGAATCGATGTGAATAGTTACCCTATTATGCCTTCATTTATAGTTCATTTCATGGTTTGTCTCAAGAGTTCCAGTGATGCTTTAAACAGTTTGCTTAAAGTTTCTTCTTTAACTCTTTGATCTAATCATTTTCATAGTTGCAGATTCACTGTTAGTTATTTCTTTTTCTAAGTTATTCAACAGTTAAGACTAAGGAGAACACATCTAAATCTTTTACAAGGACGGTCGTTCATACACGCAATTGTGGACCCCTTTTTCTTTGAAGGTCTTGTATGGCTCCGATCATGTCCAATATTTGTTTTTGGGTTAATTAAAAAAATCCTAAATTTTTAACAATTTATTTAGTAATTCTATTTTTAAGAGCAACTTCATTTTAATTATGAGATTAAACGATATTATTTAATTAATCTTTATTTGTTGTGTTAAACTGACGTGCATTAATAGTTAAGATTTTTTAAAATGTGGCAAGCCACGTTGTTTGGTTAGGCTTATACTAATAGAGCTTTTATCAGTAGAGTTTTTTTCTGTAGATGTTTTCTGAGAAGAACTTTTCTAAGAAGTCAGTTGACTGTTTGACTGTCATTTAAAAAATAACTTTTTTGAAAGAACTTCATACAGTAGACTGTTTGGCAACACAAAAATAAAAAGCAATTTTAATTTTAATTATATTTTATTTTGTAATAAAAATTATTTATACATATAAATATTATTTAAAGTATATCAAACAATATGCAAAGCACAATATATTAATTATTATATAATTTTAAGCTATATGAAACATAAATGAAAATACATCTAACCAAATCTTTTATATGGATTATAAGATAAGTAAACTCATATAAAAAATAAATATTAAAACATATAAAAAGTCAAATAATATTATATAAATCTCAAAATAAATATTAAAGTTTAGTAAATAGTTAAATACATAATAAATGAGAAGATGAGTTTGTGAGTATTGTGGGAATTATGTATAAAACATAAGGACAAAAGCGACTAAAAATAGGCTCATTAATTGATCTGAAAAAGCTATTTGGGAGCTTTTTTGAGAAGCTCCAAATTTGAATTTCTTGACAAGCTGTATTTTGACTGCCAAAAAAGTCATATCTATTAAATAAGTACTTTTTTATTTTACAGTCAAACACCTATTTTTCTTAAAAAAGAGTTTTGTAGTGGAGAAAAGTGCTTCTCGGCTTTCCAAAAACCTATCCAAACAGACACTAACATCGGGCTAAAATTAAAAAATAATTGAAATTTTGAACATTTTATTGACACTTTTTGAAATTCGAGTTATAATTCTAAAATTGAGCAAAGTTTAGGATTTTTTTAATTTAGCCTATTATTTGATCTTTTATTCTATTTAAATCAATATATTTTTGTGTTAGTATATTTTCACTCTTTTATTAAATCTATATTTCAGTAAACTGGTATGATTATCTTTTTTATTGTTTTTAGAAAAATTTAATTTTTTATGCAACTACTTTTTGTTTTCTCTTGAGATTATCTCTAATTGAGCCGTAATAGATCTAATAAAAGGTTAAAATATATTAAACTTATTTTACTAAACTTATAAAATGTGAGGAACGGTCCTATATTTTTTTTTTGAGCAGAGGAACGGTCCTATATTAAATCCATTAAACAATTCTTTTTATATTCGTTATTTAGTTTGTTCATATAGTGTCTATCTCGGATCATTTGCTTGGCGTAGAGTAGCTTTGATTAGTGATTGAAATATAATTAAAGAGGAAATAATGGAAAGGCAAAAAGGAACAATCACAACATTATGGACAGGGAAAAAGTGGCAAAACATGTCAGGAATTTTATATTGAACAATTACGAGGGCATTTAAAATTTTTTAATAGTGTGAAAATTTTCTCTTTCTAAACTAGCTTTTGAGAGTAAGTTAGGTACTTCTAATATGATATCAGAATCAGTTTGTCTCGATAATTTAAGGCGGTGTTTGATTATTATATCCTTTTGCGCAATATATCCATCAGATGTTTAGTCCTGTTCTGGACTGAGGAGGGGTGTCAGGAATTCCACGTCAGACAATTATGAGGATATTCAAGAATTTATAATAGTGTGCAAATCTCCTCCTTTTGAGCTAATTTTTGGGCTAAGTTAAACACTTCCAATGGAACATGTGAACCGGAAGAAGAGGAGAGCCTTTTTATTATAGAGAAAAGGTAAAAGTAAAAAGTTAACGATAATAATAATAGTGACGATGAAAAGGTGCACCTACGTGATTTGGTGGTCAATTCAGTTCGTGAGGTCTTTTACTATTCACTCGCTTTCCTTTGCTGTACACTTTCCTTCGTATTAACTAGTCCTATGGAAAAAATACAATTGCAAAAATATAACTGCATTTATTATATTTTACATATTGTCCTTCTCTATCATAATTTCTCATGCTCACACTAAGCTATTGGTGCTTCTGTTTCTCTTTTTTAGTTCTACTCGGTAGTTTAAACTAATTGAGTTGTACGTAAATTGGATTAGCTACCGTTCTAAAACCAAAAAGAGTCTAAGATTAAAGCCCGAATGGATGCTTGAAAAAACAAATATCTGTCTCTTACGGGCCGTTTGCTTCTTATGAATTATATTTTGAATAGTATGCATTCACATTGATATGCTCATATGGTTTTGTTGAGGAGGAGGGTGAATAAAAAGATACTAAAAGTGTTTCTGTGATCCGGTAAAATTGAGAATGGGAAGCAAGCTAATGTGAAATGACTTGGGATCATTTCGATTGCGCAAATGCAAAGAGTACTGTTTGATAAATAGATATGGAGACTCTGCATGAACAAAAAAGCTTTGTGGATTAAATGGGTTAACGAGTACTATCTTCGAAATCGGAATCTATGGCAACTGGACATTGCTAGAGAATTTTCATGATCGTTCAAGCATCTACTCAAGATGAGAGGCTTGCCTAACATTCCTGCAGGAAGGTGGAAGGATAGCTTAGCATGGATTCCACATTATAGTGGTAATTTTAACAATAAATCTTGTCACCAGGTATTGGTTAATCATCATGGAGCAGTTTCCTAGTTTGAGATTATTTAGAAGCAAAATTTAAACCGTACGACTGCTGTGTTCACTTGGGTAGTGATCAAAAATAAGTTTTAGCTCAAGAATGGATGGTTTGGTGCTTTTGATCCTATATACACGCTCTATAAGTTGTTGAATGAGAACATAAATCATCTATTTTTTTGAATATGTCTATACCAAAGCAATTTAGAGCATAATTATGGTTATGTTACAATTACTTGGATATACCTTTGTAAGGATGAGAACTTTGAATTTTCTTACACATTATATTGCTCATGGTAGAGCAAATGGCATGATTACTTTGACTGCTTTTCATACGGTTATCTATTCAATTTAGAGGGAAGGAATCGGAGGATATACATATTGTCCATTAGATTAGAGCATTGCCAATGATCAACAACGTTGTATTAGTCATGATTTGAAACTGATTCGGTCCTTATAATGTCATTTGTTGTCGATATTTGTATTTTTGGTTAGGGAGTTTTTTGTATGTAGCTAACATACGTTTTCATTGTAACGCTTATATATAGCTTTGGCAAAATTAATATATTAGCTTTTTAATTTTCAAAAAAAGATTATTTTAAAATTTTTAGGACTCGTTTAGAAACTAACAATGAAAGAATTGGAATAAAAAATAAGAATGAAAATGAAAATAAAAAGTGAAAATTAGAATATTGATAAAATTTCTAATTATATGTGTTTGGTATGGTATTAAACAAAGTTAATACTTATGCTAATATTTAAATAATTAGTTAGTCAAAATTTTCAATGATTTATAAAATTATTAATTTTTAAATAATTATGAATGATTTTTATGATAAGAATAAAAATATCAATGAAACAAAATAAAATAATTGTTAAAGAAATTAATATAAAAGATCGTAATATATATTTTTGATAATAATATTTTACTAAGAATTAATATCTCAAGAAAATCTTGATAATAATTTGATAATATTTTAATAAATAATAATATATCTTATATCTTATTCCCGAAATTTGATTCCAGCTTATAGCTGCACTCCCTTAAAAATTAAAGTCTATAATTGTTTAGAATTCTTCTTATTTTGTCATTCCTTAATTTATCTATTTCTAATAACCAAATAACTATTACGAAATAAATATTACATTTTCGTTCTCATCTCTTTATTACTGGTTACCAAACAAGACCTTAAAGTAATACGATGTAGAAAGCTCGTGATCGTTATCCTTATCGTTATCGTATATACATACTCACTTCAAGAAATAATGACACTTTCTCTTACCATTTGCTTACTAAGTTGTATTTGCAACACAATTATGCAATTCATGAGGTTTCATGTAGGAAGGAGATACCAACATTTCAACCGGATCAGGCGAGTCTCCAAATCTTGACTGATAAATTAAACATTTTATCCACGTTGTATTATCTCTATTTTATTTATATGTCAAATATCATCTAATCTGCCATTTGGTGCAAGATCAACCCACACCAAATGCCTCCTTAACACATTACAAAGGTCATATAAATGTTATTACTTTATTCTAATTATATATAACAAAAGATAATTCCTTTCTGAGCAGCATTAATTATATACTCATTGATCCTAATTAAGGTGGCCGGCTCTTATGATATTGTGAAAGAGCCCATGGCTTTTGACACAATGAGAGCTCAACTTTGGGGTAGAAGCTATGCAGGCTTGGACCAATTTGAGGTGAGTGAAATTAAATGTTTATTAAAAAAAAGGTATTTACTTGAAACGAAAATCTTTATAGTGTTTTTAGTGTAACTATCACTCTTTTGGTTACCATAAGTTATTAATTTACACATTTACTTCTTAACATTTTGTAAGGTTTGCTATAAAATTAAGGAGTTGCATGGTTTTGCTTTTATTTATTTGTTGTAATGTTTTTATTTTTATTTTTTGAACAAAATGAAATTTTTATTTAATTGTTAATGTCTGTATAGTTATATATTTATTATAGATAATAATTAAATATTAGATAAATTAATTTTATAAATAAATTAAGTAAATAATTTTATTTTAATCTTCTATATGATATTTATTGATAAATATTAGTAAAATTACTACAATTTCAATAAAATAAATAATTTAATAAGTAAAATTATTTATAAATTAATTTATTTGTTAGCATATATCTTAATTATTAAAACTAATTTTTATTTAAAATTTATGCATTTCAAGGGTATTTATTAAATAATTATTAAATTAAAAATATTTTAAAAATAAAAATTTAAAGTAATTACAAAAATATTTTTTTTACTAAATTTAGAAATAAAAAGAAAACCAAAAATGAAAATGAAAAATAGAGCTAAATAAATTATTATTTTATTCTATTTTCTATGCCTTTTTAACCAAAAAAAAACAAAGGATAGAAATATTACGTTTAAAAAATGTTCCGAGACAATAAGTCTGGCTTTCTATTTATCTAGGCATTCAGTAAACTCTTGTTATATTTTACTTTTTGTATTTCATAAGATAAAAAATATATATTCTTTTTTTTAAGGGAAAAGAAAAAACAAAAACACCTAGGGCGTAACATCTAAGCCCCTACGAAGGGGTCTAGTAAAAAAGGTGCCTTGCTAGTCCCTGTAAAGCGCATCCAAAATGTTCCGGGAAGACTCCAGAAGAATATGTTAACCCTGCTCAGCGCCAAAAGCTAAATGCGCCAATTGATCTGCACATTGATTCCATTCACGATGCGTATGTTGAATGTGCACGTCCCACTCACGAGCGATCAACTCCCGAATACCTGTCACCAAAAAAAAAATTCTGTCAGATCATTTCAGGAGGAAGACAAAATATTAATGACCTCAAGCGAATCCAGCTCAACAATTACGCGTCGATATCCCCAATCCCACGCTAGTGTGAGGCCGGAAGACACACCGTACAGTTCGGCTTGTAAAGGATCCCCAAGACCTATATTCTGTAAGAAACTTACACACCAATGGCCCTGGCAGTTTCTGATAAGGCCGCCTGCTGCAGCAAGATGGGAACTCAGATTGACTGCACCATCCGTATTGATCTTGACCCAACCGTTGATGAGTTTAGTCCAACCGATTACCGTACCCACAGGAAGCCCCTGACACGGAAAGACTCGGTTTTTCATTTCACTAGCACGAATGATCCACCGCGTGTAATCCATGACTAGAGTAGGACCTTCGATTGGCCAAGTTGATAGCCTGAGAAGTGAATCAGAAAATTTCCTGTCAAAATACTTGGAGACGAGAAGTCGCTCTGCAAAAGATGAAGGCATGAAAGTGGTGCTGCTCGATCTACTTCCAAGCATCCTAGACTACAAGATGATGCTTCTAGTCCCTCTTCCAGGACCCTTATGCTCTCATCTAACTCCTTCTGGTAACTCATAATGTGAGATATCACTGGATCAGAGATGTGATGGAGAGGAAACAATTACAGTTAGAAAGATTCATGCTGATGAAAATGGATCAGACATATTAACTAAGATTCTATCAAAAGGGAAGTTCGAGTACTGTCGACCAGTAGCAGGCTTGATAGAGCCCTCCATGTACTCGGGAAGGGGAGATTTATTAGATGGGTCCCTCTCACATGGAGGGACA
>JANKOE010000008.1:6662933-6680154 GCA_026284465.1 Erythroxylum citrifolium
CTAACCTTTACTGTTAGAGATTCCTCGTGGGAATGATATCCGCTTACCGCTACTACATTAATTTGTTTTAACGGAAGCGATTTCTTTTATATTTAGTTGCAGGCGACACCGAAGTGTCAATAATAGGAGACACCGAAGTGTCACAGGAACAGTTGTAGACACTTCTAGGCATGCCTATTTACCCATAACTAGGACTTAACAGTTTTAAAACAAAATAGGTTCATTTCAGAATTCTCATGTGAGGAACATATTGCAAAATATACAACTTTGTTCAACTTGACATATTCATAGATTTCCAAACAAACTAACATTTCATACAATATCTAAACTCTCATTCATTCATATAACATCTCCAAAATTCCAGACCTGAACATTTGGTAAACAAAAAGTCATTCTTAATGAATTCATATGACAATGAAACTTGGTGGAGAGGAAGAGCAATGTGTGAGGAGTTTGTGGTCCAAATTTCAAGTCAATCAGTGGTCCGGAGAAGAAGTTATGATCAAAAGAATGAAGGGTATTCAAAGCTGTCAAACAGCAGGATACCTCCACTGTCACGGTCGTGCTTATTTCAAGTCAATCAGTGGTTCGGAGAAGAAGTTATGATCAAAAGAGTGAAGGGTATTCAAAGCTGTCAAACAGCAGGATACCTCCACTGTCACGGTCGTGCTTATGCACGATCGTGCAACCCCTTAATGACCCCTTTCAGTCATGATCATGCTTGTGTATGATCGTGCACTACCTTTTATTTAAACTTCATTCCAACTATTTTTTAAATTTTGCATGATCATTTTGACAAGGAAAATGAAGGATTTAGGCAAAACATTCTTCTAAACAATTGTTTCTTTATATCTTAAGTTTCTAATGACACTAATTTCATGCAATTTGGTTCAGTATTATGCAAGTTATACCTACAATACTACATAATTTTTTCAAACAGTGACAGAATCTAAAAACTCAACTTCAATCAAAATTTTGACACTTTTAGACACAGAATTAAAATTATATTCCTCATGAAAAATATAGCCATATGTCTCTAGTTTAATCTGAATTTAAAATCATCACATTTGGATTCTTATAGGTCAATATATGGCTAAAGTTCCGATACTTAACCAGTGAAACTACTCCTTTTAACCAGTATTCAGCATGTATCACGTTTCTAACCTCAATTATTTCTTAATTCAGTACACATTTTATCCACTTCAAACATTAAGCAATACATGTTATAACATGATATCAAGCTTATAATTCCCTTACCTCACTAAACTTCAAATTTAACTCCAAGAATTCAACTCCAAGAATCCAACTAAACCAAGCTTCCAAACAACCAGCTCATACCTAAGTTTAATGTGCAACTTTCAGCCTTAACATAACAATAGTACAGAAAATTAGTAGAACCTGTTTCTAGATTCAGTAGCTTACCAAAATTCAAGTGATGACAATCCAAAGTCCAGCAATAATTCCAGAAGTTAAAGAGAAAATGGGAGTTTCGGTGGAGAGAAGTATGTAAGGTGAAGAATGGACAAAGCTGGACTTACTCCAGCAGAAACTTGCTTCATCACCAACTAGATGTCACTAGCTTAACATGCCACGTGACACCAAGGCATGAAGCCCATTTTCCCACCATTTAAGCCGCCATTTGTAACATTTCAATTAAGCCACTTGTCCTTTTATTATGCTGCCAAATGTCACAGATTAAATGATGCCAAATGTCAATGTATTAGCTGTGACAAATGTCACTAATTCTTAGGCTTAGTCATTCTAATTTTCATTTACAAACTTAACTTGCCACTTGATAATTTTCCTAGTCCAAATATACATTTAAATACCTCAATCCTCTAATGGTATCAATTAATTCAATTTGCTAACTATAGTCCATCAGTACTAAAATTCAAGTCATATGCCTTTCGCATTCAAATTATAGCACAATTTTAACTCCTATCTCACATGTACTTTCAGGAACATGTATCATTTCAACTAAGGTATATTTTGGGGCCTTACATCTTCTTCATATACGCGTTTTGGAGATGCGAGAAGAGCAAAACCATGAAGCCTTGGTCCGATGAACAACCCAAAGTTGACAATATCTGTAGACAGGTGATTTAGGCTGTTACAAATGGTATCAGAGTTGGTTCTCGACCACTTGTGCCAGCGAGGACGCTGAGCTCTAAAGGGGGTAGATTATGAGACCCTATATTGGTTGGAGAGGAGAACGAAGTACGCCTTATAAGGGTATGAATGCTTCTTCCCTATAGATGCATTTTTTTGAATGCGGTAAGAGCAAAATCGTGAAAGCATTGGCCTGATGGACAACCCAAAGCGGACAATATCTGTGAGAGAGTGATTTGGGCTGTTACAAAATTATAATCTCTTTTTCCTACTCTCTTTACATTATTTATGTTTACTTGTAGACAAGGTTATTAAAAAAGAGAGTAATAATTCGAGTTAACATTGAGAAAGAGGGAGGTACAATAATGAAGAAGGCAGCTACGATATTCAAAGTTGAAAGAGTTCAAAAGGTGAAGATAAAAATTGTCGGGATGGTTTGCGGGGAAAACATCATAAATAAAACATTATTGCTGTTAAGTTATTCGATTTATAACAAAACGTACGACTATTGCATTAGATGGTTGAGATCAAAGGGAAAGGAGGGAACTGGGTAGGAGGACCACAAGATCTGTTCCCAAAAGTCAGCCAAAGACGTACGTAGGATAGCAACGTAACATCTCCTGAGATGACCCGATGCTGTTAGGCCAAACATACGGGCTCAAAGACTCAAAAGTCGTGTCTTCAACAGGCTGAAACATCCTAAACCACAATACTTTGGTTTTGACTATGATATTATGGATAAAGCATAAGTTTTGAGCGCCTCTTGATGAGCTTTATCTAATGTTTGTCACATCTTGTTAATCATGTTTACGCATACTCATTTCAATAAATTCTCAACTTTTGTTTCAATCTTAAACAATTAAATTGAGAAATTAATAGCATTTGATCCATTACCTTAATTTGCCAATAAAATGTTTAATGACAATATAAATTGAATTGACATGAAAAATTTGATTCATTTTGCAAGTCTTTGACAAGTTAGTGACATATATGACTATATTTAGTTAAAACGTACAATATTACTTGGAGGAGTTAAAACGTACAATATTACTTGGAGGATTTTGTGAAGTGATTCATCCTAGAAAGAATAATGGAATGGGTATGTATTACTTACATCTCCATGAGAATTTCATGACAAGACAGAGGGTGCTGATAGAGTGTAGGTCAGGACAGGATGTTCAGACTGACAAAAGCTTACTTAATTTGTTTCATTGCAGGACTCAGTCAAATTTAACTTTAGGTAACAGGTTGAATGGTAGGAAAGGATTAGCCCTTTTCCCGTAATTTATTTTGTAGGACAGGTATTTGTGAAAATGTTCCAGTTTTTGTACCTCAAGGATATCATACCAAAGAGTAGATGTTTGTTAGATATAAAGGATAAAGAAGTGTTGTTAGCAGTCACTTTTGCAACCTAACAGTAGCTAATAGGCATTGAGTTTTGGTCATTTCTTCTAGTAAGAGATACTTGTGCCTTTCTCTTTTTACTTTAAAGGAAGAGAGAAAGAGAGGGAAGTAAAAAGTTGGAACCAAGATGTTCCAAATGTGAGATAACTTATCCTTTCAATTTCCATTAAAAGATAGCAATTACATTCCAGGGTTCAACCCTCTTTTAAGTCTTATCTACACATCGACAAGCTATGTTATCATATATGTCGTTTGTTTTTAGCAAAACCAGAACAAGTTTAGTCAATGCGAAAAGCTGAAGAGAGATAAAGCATAAGGCAGCATTGAATGCATTGTGCAACCTCCAGGCAGCACTACACACACTTGCAATACAACCAACACTTACCTCTTCACTACTTGCCTCTATCTCTCTCTCCCTTCTAGTATTCAGACTCTGCCCATTTCTTCACTCACAGACACAGAGACATGAACCCTTCAGAGGAATGTTTAGAACAAGGAACCATCCCACAGGTACCTTTTTACCAAAACTCTCCATTTTCGGGTACTTGAGACAACTGTTGACAGTCTTGTTGTGCCATTCTTGATTCTTATAACGTAAAGCTTGTGCTAGATTGCAAGCCATTTCGTGGAAGCTTGCATTTTAATATTCTTGGTAGAATGAATGCTTGCATTTTCCTAGCAATTTGTCTCAGATATACAAACGCCGACATTAGGAAGTTGTTTCTGCCATACATACGCGCTCCGCCATTAAAAAGTTCCGAAAGAAAATGAATTTCTGATATTATTTGGCTTCAAGGAACTTTGTATTGAGTTTTCTCTGGTACACCATAAGTGAGGCGCTAATAATCCATTAACAAGCAAGAAACAGAATCAATCAGTCAATGACGGCCTCTGCTTTCTCCTAACATCACTCAGTGATTTGAGAATTTTTACGTGTTTATTTTCAATGCTCCATTGTTTGTCAGCTTCTATCCTTGACTATTTTGCTGTTAAAGGTTAACTGATAAAAAAAGAAGAAGAGAAAACTCGAGTCTTAGAAGAACACCTGCCTCACCGAAGGCAATTCAGATGCTGAATGCAGTTGCTAGTCAAGGGTGTGGAATCAATCTTTATGTTTACTCGAACCAGACGCTGCTTTAAGCTTATTAGAAGGATTACTCATCTTATTCATTCATATTTTAAGCTTAATTGTGGCAGATTTTGGTGAATGTGAACGGTGAGAAGTCGTTCATCTCCTCAATGACCATGAATATGCGTAAAGCTAATCATTTCTCCTCCTTATTCTCCCTTCTTGTCATTTATATTTATGCGCTTCTCTTTTTTCAATCAGCATTCGAAGAAGATACCTTTCTCAACTGTAGTTGCATTAGCTTACCAAAGTCTTGGAGTTGTTTACGGGGACCTTAGTACATCACCTCTCTATGTTTACAAGACCACCTTCTCCGGAAAGCTAAGCGTTCATGAGGATGATGAGGAAATATATGGGGTTCTTTCCTTTATCTTTTGGACATTTACTCTAATCGCCCTCTTCAAATACGTATTCATTGTGATGTCGGCTGATGACAATGGTGAAGGTAGCAGAGCATCCTATTTATCAAACTTAATGATCTTGTGATTGTAGAAAGTTTCAGTGCAGAACATTTGGAATAATACTGACCTTTTCCTTCAGATTGTTGCATTATTTTCACAAACGACTAGAAATATGCAGAACATTTGGAATAATACTGACCTTTTCCTTCAGATTGTTGCATTATTTTGACGAACGACTATAAATATGATGAGATTTACCAGAGAAGGAAACACAAAGTTATGTTGGAGGCATTCATGCACTTTTCTACACCATCACTTACACCATATTTCCTTCCTCTTCTTTCTTAAAATCCTTTGTTACATCATAGCTGTAAAACCATTGTTACCCTTCTTACATAGTTCGATCAGACAGTTTAATTGTTGTTCCATATATAAGGTTGCTTTTCCAGTCAATATTTGCTGTCAGGCTGTTTTCATTTTTAGAATTAGGACTTCCATGAAATTCAAGTTCGTGCCTGCACCTTTGGACACGAAGAAAGACAGTCGTTAACTTGTCATTGATGTTGCAGGTGGTACTTTTGCATTGTATTCTCTTCTTTGTCGACATGCAAAACTAAGCATTCTGCCAAATCAACAAGCCACAGATGAGAAATTATCAACCTATGCCCCAGAAGTATCTCCAGACACATGGCAGAGTAACGCACTCAAGTCAATCTTTGAGAAACACCCAAGTCTTCGCAAAAGTCTCTTGATTTTTGTTCTTTTTGGAACATGTATGGCAATTGGCGATGGTGTACTTACTCCTACAATATCAGGTAACTCCCAACTCTATCCTTCAGACCTCCATTTTAAACCCATAAACACTCAAATGGTTCTACGAGTAAACTGTGGAGCAATGGTAATCTTTTGCTAGCTAGTACGCTTAATACAAATATCCTACGAACAATGGCATGATAAAATAAGAATCCCTGCATTGCCATGATGTTGTGATAGGATGGTATATTTCTTGGGTAACTTTATACTTTTCTTAGAGTCTGTGGCTTGATTGTAGTTCAGGATTAAACATAGTTTTGTATGTCACAAATATATGAACATATACTTTTGAAGTTTTAGAAAGGAAAGAACCATTTTTGAATGTTTTTTGAGCGAGCACAATCTGAAACATGATATGTATATATATAGTATGTATAGGAAATTAATATTACCTGTGAATTGAGTTATTAACCAATATAATAAAATCAACAATTCTTGACTGTCAAAGATGTGGGCACACTCAATTAGTCGAATCTTATTAAATTTTTTTTTGTTTATTTATTTCATTTATACAAATGTATCCTTATTGGATACACGGAAATTCTCAATAAGTGACGTCAATGCATAGTTAAGACAATAATGACTTAAGTTGAAAGGTTTGAAGTGAGGATGTTTAATAGAATTGAAAATTTTAGACTGTGGTGATGGCGAGTGAAGAATTTGTTGAGTGACATGGCAAGACTTGTGAGAGAATAAGCGAAAAAATATGGATAGACTCAATTAGTTGGAACTATTCGATTATGTCTAATAGAAGAGATTATATACCACGTCTCTGGTCCAACAAGATAGAACTTTTGTGTAAAAGTTTGAATGCCCAGCTTTCTCTTGATTAAATAGAGTTGTTACAATAGATCATATGCCTCAAGTACAGCCAAGCATATCCCGTAATTACAATAGGTTCTATTCTAAAGTCCCGGCTATTCACGGAAGGTGAGAAGGAGATGAATAATCATCTGCTTCCGGAAGAAATCGAACAATTTCTTGGAAATCCTACAAGATTCATTCGTTCTTTTTTCTCTGACAGATGGTTAGAACTTCACCTGGATTCGAATCCCACTGAGAGATCCACTAGAGATCAGAAATTGTTGAAGAAAGAACAAGATGTTTCTTTTGTCCCTTCCAGGCGATCGGAAAATAAAGAAATAGTTAATATATTCAAGATAATTATGTATTTACAAAATACCGTCTCAATTCATCCTATTTCATCAGATCCGGGATGTGATACAGTTATGAAGGATGAACTGGATATGGACAGTTTCGATAAGATTGCTTTCTTGAACAAAAATCTATTTTTTTGATTTATTTCATCTATTCTATGATCGGAACAGGGGCGGGTACACGTTACACCACGATTTTGAATCAGAAGAGAGATTTCAAGAAATGACAGATCTATTCACTCTATATGCTTGGTACATTCATGACAAATTAGATTTTCCATAATTTGAATAGCACTGGTGTTGTTAGCATGTAGTGCAGTAGGATTAGATTGTGAGTAGCCTAATTCAAAAAGTAAACCATGTAACCAATTAATTTTACAATATTTTACAAACATTGCATAATATTCCGCTTCAGTTGAGGATTTGGAAACACGTTCTTGTTTCTTACATTTCCAAGAGATCAATGCATCACCCAAGTATACACACCATCTAGTAGTAGAACGTCGCGTATTAGGACAACCGGCCCAATCAGCGTCACTTTAAGCTACAAGTTAAAGCGATGAGCCAGATGGAAAAAAGGGGCCACGATTGGAGGTACCCAGAAGATACCAAATAATTCGCTTAACAGTAGCCAAATGTAAATGACGTGGAGAAGCCATAAACTGACTCACAAAGTTGACTACAAATAATATACCTAGCCTAGTGATTGTCAAGTAAACTAAACTCCCAACTAGGCATTGCTATAATGTAGGATCTGATAGAAGGTCACCTTCATCTTTATGATATTTAATATTGACTTCCATCGGTGTATCGACTAGAGTTGAATTTTGTAAACCTGCCACCTGAATTATGTCGCTGAGATACTTGTGTTAATTCACAAAGATACTTTTACAGCTTCTGTGAATTTCTGAACCCAAAAAATAGGAAAGGGGCCTAAGATCTTTCATATGAAAAGAATTATGAAGAGAAGCTTTAAGTTGTTCAATTCCAGCAAAATCAGTTCCAGTGATTATAATATCATTGACATAAACAAGTAAAAGAACAATACAAGTAGGATTTTTTTGCAAGAATTGTGAAGGATCATACTTGCTTTGCACAAAAAGAGAGATGAAGAAGAGTCTGCCAAAATTTCTCAAACCAAGCGTGAGGAGCCTACTTAAGCCCATATAAGGAGCGCTTCAAATGACAAACATTAGTAGTTGCTGTTGACAAACCTGGTGGAAGACGCATACAAATATTTTCTTTAAGATCACTATGAAGGAATGCACTTTTGACATCCATCTGATGGATATCCCAATTTTAAGAAGCTGCAATAGCCAAGATCGTACGATCATTAGTCATCTTGTCAATTGGAGCAAAAGTTTTCTCGTAATTGATCCCATATTCTTGGCAATTTCCAAGTGCCACAAGTCGAGCTTTACATTATTCGAATGACCCATCAAATTTCAGTTTGACAAAGAACACCCATTTACAGCCAATTGGAGTGATTAGAGATGGACAAGATACAATGTCCCATATGTTATTTTTTTGTAAAGCATCAAGTTTCTCCTGAATAGCTTTCTGCCAACAATCAAACTTCATAGCTTCTGAGTAAGATCTACGAATGGTAATAGATGACAGTGTTACAGCTAAAGATTTATGAGAATCAAATCTCTTAGGGGAATATCCATACCTTTTTGGGGGATGTATGGTGTGAGTAGACCTTCGAAGTTGTGGTGGGTCTATATCAAGGACTAGTGGTGGGGAAGACTACGGAGGATGTGAGAGAGTTATACCAGGTGTTGATTAAGCTGATGACTAATGAAGAATGTCTCCAGTGTGAACCTCATTACTACTTCTCCTTATATACACAATGCCAGGTTTAAAACATATGACAGAAGTAGGAGGATTATTGTTAAGGTGCCTCCACTGCTCCTCAAAAGCAGGAACAAAGGAGTGGCCTGAAATATTTAGAGTGACACTATAAAAAGGAAAGAAATATTGATGGTGAAAAAATATATCATTACGAGAAATTTGAATTCATTAGGTGGTGGGATCAAAACACGTATAATCCTTCTGGTGTAGTGCATATTCGAGAAAAGAACATCTAACTAATTGAGGAGAGATTTTTGTGCGTTCATGAGGAGGAAGAAAAGCAAACTAACACACCCAAATGGATGGAGATGGGTATATTTAGGTTGCTGGTGATGGAAGAGGAAGTATGGTGTTTGATTGTTAAGAACAGTCATAAGAATATGATTGATTAAATGTTCTGCAGTAGTCAAAGCCTCAACCCAAAATTTTGATGGTACCGTAGATCCAATGAGTAAAGAGCAGACCACATCAAGAAGGTGACCATTTTTCCTCTTAACGATGCCATTTTATTGGGGTGTATATGAACAACTCCTTTAAGAAACAGTTCCTTTTTGTTAAAGAAACTCTTGGGATTTTTTAAACATGTATTTCCCAATCAAAGATAAGAATTTTCGAAAAGCATCAAAGACTTCATATTTGCGTCGTAAGAAATATATCTAAGTAAAACGACTATGATCGTCAATAAATGTCACAAAGCACTTCTATTGATCATGAGATATAACAGATGAAATCCCCCATATATCACTATCAATTAAATCAAAACATTAAGAAGACTTTGTTTCACAAAAAGGAAAAGGAAGAGTTTTACTGTTGCCCATTTTGTAACTAGAACAATCAATTTTGACAAGATGAGATGGAATTTTATTCCCGAGCACCCCAAACTTCAACATGGATAAAAGAGTTCTATCATTTGGATCTCTTAATTTAACATGCCATGACTTGAAATCAGGTTGTAAAGAATTAAAAAATAAAGAAAACACATTCATAGGCTTGGCTGGTTCATTAACCTGAAGGGGAAAAAGTCTGCCCCATTTAGGTCTCTCCGTTACTGTCTTCCCTGACACCAGTTCCTGCATAATACAACCAGAAGGAGAAAAAATGTCTTTCTAATTATTCTCAACCATTTGTCCAACTGAAAGCAAATTAGTCGATAGACCAAGAGCAATAAAAGCATTTTTTATAGATAAAGAGGAAGATATTATTGGAAATGGGTTCCTCTTCACATGGAGGGACGTCATATTTGATCAAATATTGCGGCACCGAAATCGGTGCTGCATTAGTTGAAAGAAATGTAAGAAGACAGCTGCAGCTGTCTTCACGCGGTGGAGTGCCTATATAAGGCACTCACTACTTCATACCAATTGCACAACAAATACAGAAGGAAAACCAGAGCAAATCAAATGCTCTGAAGTTAGGAAATATATTCATAAAGGGTTAGTGAGTGACAAAATAGTGAGGTTAGTATTTTTAGGTTGGGAAACACCTTGTGAGCCACTATTTTGGTTTTATCTCTGTATACCTACTATTTGTAATAGTGGAAGCAATATTCTAAGTTTTGTCCGTGGACGTAGCCCAAAATTAAGGGTGAACCACGTTAAATATTCTGTGTCCATTTTGCTCATTTTATTTTTCCTTTTCATAAAATACACCCGCTGCGCCCAACACTCCTTCTGGTAACTCATAATTAATTAACTAAATACAACTTTGGTTTGTTATGATATGGATTAACCTTTGGTACTTTTCCAAGGCCAAACGAAGAAAACGTTCTGAAATTTAGAGGCCTTTTAACATACAGATCTTAAGAGTTTCTACTTAGACAAGGATGAGCTGAGCTTTGCATCGGCGGTTAATATGCTCAAAGACAGATCCAACGTGTAAGTAGTTCTCATAATCTTAAGTCTTTGTTTAATTTCCTACATATACACGATATGCTGATGATTATTATTTTTATTTGGTGGTGCATTCAGAACCCCGACGCTGGAATTGGGTACGGAGGAAGTCTAAAGAGATTTGCAAAAGACTTGAGACCAATTTGCTCAAATGGTGGCCACTAGAAAACTAGCCAAACTTCCGACTCAACCCTCCTCTTTCAACTTTGATCGACGGTCATCTACTCTCCAGCTAGGAAGTTTTCTTCATCAACAATTGTGAGGTCATCAAATGCCGTCCGGTTTGTCAAGTCCTAGCACACCCCCAACTGGTGTTGCGGCTTACGGAATAAAGATGCCGGAGGATCAGAGCTGCTGTGCTCCTACAACTAGTGAAAGTGATGCTGAGAAAAGCACTCCAGGTACAAGTGACGGATATTGGTTGTGCTTCCTCTCAGCAGCAGCGCGATCAATAATATGTTGGTGACTCCAAGGATAGCATGGACGACCTTACTTCTACAAAACATGTTTACTCAAGCTCCCTCTCTGATTCGTATTATCCTCTCACGGGAACTAATGATGTAGCACTGCTTAGCCTCCACCCTGACATTATCATCATTGGTTCTCCAGTGGAGTCCAACTGCAATCGCCATGGCGAACAATAAACGTCAACATAAACAAGGCCAGGTGGTTGCCGCAGCAAGCTTTAGCTGAAGAGGTTCGTCACTTCACACTTAAAACACGGTATACCTCATCATCATTTGCTTTGGACTCCCAAGGGACAAGAGTGCTACTAATTATGGCCGGTGGAGTCAACAACAGACACCGTGGGATTTTCAAGAGCACAACATTACATTGGTGGGACAACAACAATGGCAAGAAAGGTCATTGTTCGATCAAAGCATGGGTATGAGCTTCATTGCTCAACTAGAAGCCCAACTCTAACCCCAACCCCAAGGCCTGAATGGTGGAGCTGCAAAGACAACCATTGTCTTCATCGGGAAGAGGTAATCAACAGCAACCTGACTTGAATCTTCGTCTCTGGACACTTATAACAAGAGCTTAGAAGATACAAAGAGAGGGAGGGAATATGATATTCCGAATATCCATCTGATCAATCCTGAGATCTCCATTTTTCAGGAGAAGACGTCGTGAGGGGGAAAAACAAATTGATCTTTGGCTATTCTATTGTAAAGGTTTCACCAATAATCCAAATTCAATTATGTTAATTTATTTCTTATAATTTAATTATTTCTTGGCAAATTATAACATATATAGATAAATTCACCCTATAATATTAGAGGGAAATAAAGTATGAACATGCCTAATATTAATTCATAATTTTTAGATACTTATATGGAAATAAGTATGAACAAATATTAATATATCATATTCACAAGATAATAACTAAAATTTTAATTGGCTTAAATTAAAAACACATTGTACAGTGTACACCCTATTTCTTTTTTTAAGAAATGTGAACAAATCCGGGAATGGAGTAAATCATCTTCGTCTTGCAGAAACACAGAAGACGTAAAATGTTCATAAAACTGGGAATGGCAAAGACAGATACACGTTCCATGCACTAAGCAAAAGAAAGGGCAATGCTTTCTTCATTAGTAACAAGTTACGAATTACTATACATAATTATTAATTGATGCGATTAGATCCAGTGGATTATATATATACATACATACATACTTAAAAGGCAACTATCCAAAGCATCAAACAAAAAAATATTAATTAATTTTTATAGAAGCATGTACCATTGTAAAAGTAAATATTAAATAATGGAGTTCAGTTGTACTTTGATCCTCGATCAACCCAAGAAACTGCTGATATTTTAATCAGACTCCAAAGACAAGTTTCTTACTCCTATGAATTATATATAAACTTACTTATAGGTAAGAGTAGCTACAAGTTCCAATCGCACCAGTGCTTTCAGGCTATATATAGACATAGACATGAGGCAGGCGTGACATTTGATGCAATGGACAAGCTAGCACCAATGCACCATCCATGCACCTGACCAGACCACAAAAGTTACAATAACATGAACCGAACCTCATTTTCCCAACTGCTGCACTCAGTCTGTCTCAGCCTCAGTCTGTCAGCATTTGATTTGCTCATACCTATAACATAACTAGAGTAGATTTTCAGCTTTTGTGATATAATATTATAATTTATAATAAGATGAAACAGGTGAAAGTCTCACTAGAGAAACATCACGGATGCTTTTACAAGTTCTAAAGAAACAAAAATGTCCTATTGCCAATTCCAGTCCAGTTCCTTCCTTAGTCCTTGGGCAAGAACATAGACATTTAGAAGAGTCTAACTACTCATTGAAAACGAACAAATGCCAATATATATGATTATATCCACAAAGGCAACCATGTTCCCCACATCGTACGTTCAGATAAAGACTTGTCCTTTCATTACAACTTCCCCACTCTTATATATGTAAGTCATTCCTTACTCTGCGACATTCAGAATATATTTGCAGAGATGGGTCATGTCATTGTTGCAACTTGTGAGGTTGTGTCAGAACGACGAGGAAGAAGACTCTGAGCAGCTGCAAGACAATCTAATTGAAATTGAACAGTTCAACATTCACCTGAGGTCTTTACTAGCATATCAAGATTCTCAACATACCAACATCGTTTACTTGTTAGATGTTAAGGCCTGAAATTAAGAAAACTCAGAAATCACATGGAAAATCAAATGCGTTAGCCCAACAGTAAAGACATTCAATGAAACTCACAATTTGAAACGATCTAACATTAGACCCTGACCCCAGCAAGCAAGATACAAGGACAAGATATAAGTCTGCCACCATTTTGCAAAACGTTTGAAGTTATGCAAGTTTGCATATATAATTGGCTGATAACTGAGGAAGAAATTGAACAAAAAGATCAGGTAAATGAATAGATGAAGAAGACTGCTAAAAGGGAGCTCCCTTCAGTCCAAGCATAGAGAAGAGAAGGAAGAAAGTTTATCTCCCGCATCATTCACACATTCACAATAGCAAATTACTTGGATTTCCACTCCTATTGTGCTTGAATGAATGAGTCGGCAGCTAATCCATAGCCTTCAGCCCTCCATGAGTGGACTGGAGAAAGCTCCCTTGAACCATTTTATCACGTTAATTGGCATGGATGTATATGAAAACAGATTCAAAACAATCTATACCATCATCAACCGTGCATTATATGAAAAGTTCAACAACTCATGATTAATATAAAAAAATGATCTTTAAAAAAATCATGAGCTCAGGATGTAGACAAACTGGGGCCAAAATGAAACACCATGGACAGGGAAAACAACAAAAAAGTAGAAGAAACAAGGGTAACAATTCTCTTGCAGTTTGGTTTCTACAAAATTTGAAAAACATGCAATGTTTTGCACGGACAAAATCCTAAATACCATGAGGCTGCTTTGGCATGTAGGGTAAGAAATAAAGAATCGGCCACGAATATGAAAATACTACATGATTCCAGATTGCTGAAGATGCTGCTGTTACATGTACCCTATGAACCCTAACCCTAAGAGAGGAAAGAAAAAACGACAACAGGATTAGTAAGTAAGACAATTTTATTGCCAAAATGGAAGAAATCCATCACCCAACAACACAAATAAGCATTTTCACATTTGAAATCAAATCAAAAGAGATCATGATCATCGGAATAAATTACACTTCTGAAACCATATACTACAGATCTAGCCTTCCTCAACCAAGGATTGTGGTTAAACATCAGAAAGGCCAACCACATGAACATATAACATGGCAGCTATATATATGGCACAGAGTGAGGCTTCCAACTAAGGTTGATTAGTACGGAGAGCGAGTTTAGTTGAAAAAAGCTAACATAATGTTTAGGTTTAATCATTTACCAAACTGCCTGCCTAGAAATAACGTTGACAGGGGTTATGTATGAAACCCCAATCAGCTTTTAGTGAGTGAAACCGCTTTACTTTGCCGAGGAACCTACAAAAACGAATCCATCCACGGCTTGAAAAGAGAAGCCATCATCAGTTGCACCATTGTTCCTCCTGGTTTAAAAGAAAAAACACATACAAATAAAGAGAAGTTGTTATTACTTGGAAGGAAATATAGATCATCACATCACAGAAAAAAAGAAAATGAGAGAGACAAAAAAAAAAGCACAAATCACGGCAGACAACTAGCTAGCTAGGGGGGTAAAAGCAGAGGAGAAAGAAGTGGAAATGTCGTTGTCCTCATGAGAGTCAGTAGAGAAAGCGATTGAAGATCTCTACGAATCTGGCAAAGCCCTTCTCATCAATTCATAAATCATAAAAGAAAGAAGAGGGTGTTGTTTCTTTTTCCTTTCTCTTACTATTCCTTTTCCTGGAGTCATTTCTATTCCACAGAGATACAGGACAGTGAGAGAGATTTTTGAGGAGATGTTGTAAGCAAGTAACCTGAACAAGGGAATGTGTAGTTATTATTAGGTTAGAACAAAAGCTGTTTCTTTGGTGTCTTGCCCTATCTTTGTCCTGGACTGACGCCTTTTATACCAAGCATACATTTATAGATACCTGTACCTGTCACAATTCACAAGTGGGACTTGGGAAAACAACAGGTAACACCAACAGGTGGGGTTTATCTTTAGGCCATCAAAAGCTGTCCCTCCCTCCTCTTTCATTTTTCTCGCTCGTTTCTACAGTAGTGCAGTTGTATGTGTGCTGCCCATCATTTACGTGATATAGATATTCCCTAAATATTTGTGAGCTCTTTTTTAGAATTTACTAATGCAAGTATTATAATATTTTTAATAATATGTCTTTATTTATATTTTACTTGTAATGGTTTATTTTATATTATAAAGAATTTATAATATTTCATAATATAGTTTTACGATTTTATAATGAATACAAGAATATATTAATTTATAAGTAATACTTATACTTTATTAAGAAACTTACAACATTCAAGTTTAAAACAATTTTATATATTATGAATATGAACTATTTGGATACTAATTTTAAATTGAGATAAAAATATAGGTTAATATTAAGTAAACTGGTTATTGTATATTTATATTTATATTCGTATTTAAATGTAAATTTTAAATTTAAGTCAAATTAATAAATCTAAACTAAGATTTCTTACTTTTTCATATATATATTTGACAATATATGTACTCAATTAAGTTGTAATTATATTATTTCGAACTTCTTATCAAAACTTATTTAACATTTTTCTTTAAAATTTGTAAAAAAACAAAAATTAATAATAAAAATAGATTGTAACTAATGAAAATAGAAACTGTCAATAATCATCTAATAATAATAATAATGATAATAATAATAATTTTCTTCAAAGGTATATGCTTGTTATTAATTATATTGTATAATTTTGAGAAAATTATTATACTTGAAAATGACAAAAAGGGTTGTAGATTAGACATTATAACTCGAATAAATAGATAGGTCTGAACCAGTTTGTTGAAGAATGAAGCACCGTAAAATTCGATAGATTGATTCCTGTACACGACTTTTGCAACTGAAAACAATGCTTGTCTTCCTTTAACAAAGCTTAGTCATTCCTGAGGAATACCCTTTCCTTGATCTTTGGCAAACATCAAAGCCTAATAAAAACGTAAAACCCAGAGAAAGTGAACAATTCAATGCAAACGTCCATCTTTCCACACTTCTTTGAGGCAGCACTATTCCAATTCTTCACAATCCTGCAGTTGGTTTGATCTTTAGGGTCATTGGTGAACGCCTTCTGTCTTTTGTAAAGTGGGCCTGGGACATCTACCAATGGGTGAGTCACCTCGGAGATGCTGTACAAGAGGAAGAATGATGAATTGCATATAGGTATTGTCCTCGGCAATAAAGTTTTGATTTATACTGTATAGCTAATAAATTAGTTTTAGTTTAGTAACAATTTTTATCTTAAATATATTTAGATACATATAACAAAATCCATATGAAAAAAATATTGTAAAAAAAGTTATGATGAAACCATAATTATAAAATTCACATGACATTAATGTATTATCCATAAGTTATTCCTAGGTATTGTCCTGTTAAGATTGAATGTTAATAAAACATAAAAAGATTAATACATGTTGAAGTTGTCGATTAAAGTACGGAGAGATGTTTGCTGGGAAACAAATTCATTGAACTAACCACGTATACATTACTTATATGTCTACGCAAATTCTCACTATAATGATTGTATAAGTGATCATTTGATTTGATATTACCAAAATATCTCGTATAAGTATTTTTATATTTTGATACTACTTATGATCTATTCTAAATTAGGGATGACAATGGGTAGGGTTCGGTTCGGGTTTTACTCTACCCATATCCATATCCATTTTTTATGACTCAACTCATATCCATCGGTTTTTACGATTTATTACCCATATCCAAATCTATTGGGTTGTTCGGATTTTTGGATATCCATCGGGTTGTATAGCACATAAAAATATAACTTCTAAATAGAAAATATAA
>JANKOE010000008.1:6691859-6711630 GCA_026284465.1 Erythroxylum citrifolium
TCTTCCTGAACTAGGTTGATCGGGAGTATTTGAACTTCCTTCCATTTATCTGTACACAAAGATAAATAACACATAATGTCAGTACACAATTCAATCCAATCCAATCCAATTCAATTCAATTCAGTACACAATGACAAATGACAATATGCACAAAGCTAACAATTCAATTCCAATTCAATTTCAATCCTAACAGTTACAAAACATTCATAATTCCATTTCCATTCAATCAATTCAAAATCCAAATTCCAATTCCAATTCCAATTCCATTCATTCAATTCAATTTCATTCAAATCCAATTCGAATTCAATTCCAATTTAATTCCATTCCAATTCAATTCAATTCCATTCCAATTAAATTCAAATCAACTCAATCCAATTCAATTCAATCCAATCCAATTCAATTCAATTCAATCCAATTCAATCCAATCCAATCCAATCCAATTCAATACAATTCAATTCAATTCAATTCAATTCAATTCAATTCAATGCAATGCAATTCCATTCAATTCAATCCAATTCAATCCAATCCAATCCAATTCAATTCAATTCAATCAAATTCAATCCAATCCAATCCAATCCAATCCAATCCAATCCAATGCAATCCAATTCAATCCAATTCAATGCAATCCAATTCCATTCAATTCAATCCAATTCAATCCAATTCCATTCAATTAAATCCAATTCAATCCAATCTAATCCAATCCAATCCAATTTAATCAAATTTAATTCAATCAAATTCAATTCAATTCAATCTAATTAAATTCAATTCAATTCAATTCAATCCAATCCAATCCAATCCAATTCAATCCAATTCAATCTAATCCAATCCAATTCATTCCAATTTAATTCAATTCAATTCAATTCAATTCAATTAAAAACATACTCCAATCCTAACAATTACAAAACATTCATAATTCCATTTCCATTCAATCAATGTTCAATCAAAATTCAAATTCCAATTCCATTAAATTCCAATTCAATTCCATTCCAATTCAACTCAATTCAAAATCAATTCCATTCGAATTCAATTCAATTCCATTCCAATGCAATTCTAATTCTTTTCAATTCCAATTCAATTCAATTCAATTGCAATTTAATTGAATTCAATTTAATTCAATTCCATTTCAATTCAATTCAATTCTAATTCTAATTCCATTTATCCCATTCAATTCTAATTCCATTCAATTCCGATTCCAATTCCAATTCTATTTCTATTTCCATTTTCATTTCCATTCAACCAATTTTCAATCCAATTCTAATTTCAATTCCTAAATTAATTTTCAATCCAATTCAGAAATTCAATTCCAATTACAATTTTTAATTCCAAAATGCAAAATGTCAAAATCTAATTCCAACTCCAAATTTATTTTTCAATGTAACAATTCAATATTAATTTCATAAATCTACTAATAGACTAAATCATAATCACCAATTCACCATTCCAAAATCCAAATTTCATTTTTAATCGGACCAAACCAATTTCAATTTCAATTTTAATTACAATTACAATTACAGTTACAATTACAATTACAATTACTACAAGGCAATTTCAATCGAACCAAACCAACTTCCACTAAGGCAAAATGACAAATTTCAAATCCAATTTCTCAATTTCACTTTCGGTTCACTTCAAAAACCAACAACAAGAATCCAAATCAACAACACAATTTCTCATTTTCACATTTTCACTTCAACAACAGAAAACAAACATCCAAAACTTCAACACAATCATCTTCTCAACAACACAGAGACGGCTCAGCCGAAATCAACCTCCACGATTTTCCCCAAAACCACCATCTTCCAACAACAACACAATCACAACTCACAAGCAATCAATTTCAAAATTTCATGAAACATGAAACACAAAATCAAAAACATACACCCAAGGCCAAAACAATCGGGTCTTCGGTGAGGATCGTGTGATCCGTTCGTCTGAGGCTTTGACCTGCGGTGGTCGGGGGAAACGTCGAAAGCACAGAGACAGCGAGAAAGACGGCGACGAGGAGACCGATCCGTTGAAGCCTGGACGGGAGAAACGTCGAAGACTTGAAGGAGGAGGATTGGAGATCTGGACGAGACGTCGACGGCGAGGAGGAGACGGTGGCGACGAGGCAAGGGCGAGGCGAGACACCGGACGAGAGAGGAGGCGTGCGGCGTGCGGTGTGTGGCGTGGGAGAGAGGGAGGGGACCGAAGAAGAATCGAGAAGCAGCGGGAGGGGGGTAGTTTTAGGTTAAAACTTTCCGGAAATTGCAAGTTGGTCCTTGCAATTTCTGGAATTTCCGGTATTGGCCGGAATTGACGGTTCCGGCCGGTACCATCCGGTAAACACCGGTACCGACCGATATTTAATCTCGGTACCGACGTTCACCGTTTTGTTCCGTTCTTCGGCCGGTACAGTACCTTCCGGCTGGTACCGGCCGGTACAGAACGAAATCCTTAAAACTGGCTCCATCACAGCAAGTGTAGATTATCTTACAAAGAGGATCACAGGTCCCCCGACTTGGGATATTCCCGAACTCGATGAACTCGTGGGGAAATAAGCAACCCAGCTCTCTGATGTAACTCTCAAGCCAGAGAAACATCAGCCAAAACTTGCAATCCGATTCAGTCAGAATCAGAAGCAAGATCCCAGGACATCACAGATTACACCAACCCCAGTATAAGAAGAAAAGAATCTTCATTTCACCGGCACAGAAGTTATCAGAAGGTTAAAACAGAGTTCAATGTTCCGGCGACCAAAAGGGTATGGAAGCGATTGGGTATGCTCAATAACAGCAGGCAGAATATTCCTGGGGTCTAAGTCTAAGCGACCATTAGTAGCTTTAGTAGAAACAGATAAAAATAAAATAAACACATTTATAAATTTGTTCTCACTGTGAATTTAAATAAAATTCACTTATAATTAAGTTCTTATATTAACTTTACATAATAAATAATCGTATTTATAAATAGCGGCAGTAGGAGTAGCGTAGATGAAGAAGAAGAAGCAGAATAGAAAATGAAAACAGAAATTGCGGGGAGGGAGAAATGAGGTTGAGTTGACATTAAAAGGAAAAACAAAAGACAAAGCAAGCGGGAATATCGAATTGAGTTGGGTTGTTAGGGTTTGGATCCAATCTATTATCCGAGGAGACGAGAGAATTAGGATCTGATTCTCATCTGCTTCCCTTCTTCCGGAGTCTACAATCATGGCATATCGGAGGAGGCAGCAACAGCAACAGCAACAGCAACAGCAGCAGCGGCAGCAGCGGCACTCGTCAATTTCTTCAAACCCAACAACAACAACAACAACATCTAATTCTTTTACTAATAGTAATAGTAGCAGAAGAAGAAGTGCCTGTCAAGATGATGATGATTACTATAAGAATATCTATGATACTAAAGAAGAGAGGGCGAGCACAACGGCAACAGCTACATCTTTAGCTGCAAAAGCAATAACCGCATCTTCCGCTCACAGAGACTCTTCTCTTTCCTCCGCTTACTCCTTCAACCACAAACCCATCCCCAAGGTACCGGATCTATCTATCTATCTATCTATCTATTTCCCTTACATATTTTTACTGTATCTATTTAAAATGATTAATCTTGTTTATTGTTGTTGTTATTACCGGTGAATGTGAAGGAATCGAAGCCATTTGATTTCGAGTATACTACATCCACATCTTCCTCCGTTAAAAGTAGTATCACTAGTACTAATTATTCAAATTCAAAGGAGAAAGATTATAAACATGGAGGAGGAGGAGGAGGATTCTGGGGAAATCTCGCTAGAAAAGCTAAATCACTTCTCGACGACGACGCCGACAACGACAATCCTCAACCTCCTCCACCTCCCAACAACAAGGTCTGCTTCTGACTCAGTCTCTCTTTCAGCCTCTTATTCACTTCCATACACTCCAATATCATCAATAACTTTTTAAGTGATTAAATGCAGCACCCCAGTTCACACCCCTCTTACCACACCCATAATAGGATGACAGATGGTCCGAAACTACAGAGAGGAATCAATGCCATCTCTTCCTCCTTGAACTATATCGGCAATGCTGTTGAGGTTACTCACTTCATTGTCTACTTCTATACGATACTCATTAGTTTCTACATTTTTCTAAAATTTGCTTTAGTATACTTTTGCCAGGAGGGCATTACAAAGATGGAGAACCGCACTGCCGGCATCATCCAAGAAACTCGCAAGCACATTAAAAAGAAGCACCCCACTGATACCAACTCTGCTGCTGCTTCACATTATAATCCACCCAATACCACTGCTACTCCATGGCAACAATCCCAACCACAACCGCCCATGCAAACAGATATCGAACTTCAATTGAAGGCTTCTCGCGACGTAAGGTGACAGCTGTCTAGCTGCATCTAAGATTGCAGGATTGTCTTCTTAGTTTGGCATAAAATGTTGTTTATTTTCTACTTGATTACTCTGAAAACTCATTTGCAGACCAATACTTCCCTAAAGTCAATGTGAGACTGTTGGGTATTGAATATTCTACAACTAGCAGCAACCAAAGTTTTAACATGTCATTTCATCTGAGTTAATATCTAAATGTTAAACTGTCACATGCACTGTGATTAGTTTCGACTTCAGATGCATTTATTCTCCTTTGTTTGTGTGACAGGTTGCAATGGCAATGGCTGCCAAGGCAAAGCTTCTTCTTCGAGAACTAAAAACTGTTAAAGCAGATTTTGCCTTTGCTAAGGAGCGGTGTGCTCAGCTTGAGGAGGAAAATAAAATCCTTAGAGAGAGTCGCACAAGGGGAGACAACCCCGAAGATGACGATTTGGTACACACTTTCTGACTCTTTTATTTGTTGTTTTAGATTAGTCTGGAATATACAGAATCAGTATTTGCTAAAGAATTGATTCTTTCATGATAGCTGAAAGAGAATACGTACTAGAAACTTTAGTGCTTAATCATGCTCCAAAGTGTGTGAATGCCTAATTTTAGTCTGCCAAATGGTTCAAGCTCTGAAAGCATTACAAATGAATCTTTCTGCTGTTTTGGTATATTATATAAATTGCATTTGCTTGATTCTAATGTCTCTTAGAGCAACCTTAATGCTAGATATATGATAGTTTTATGTTCAGTTTCTTAATGAAGAAAATGGCCAGCAAAGAACGAGACTGTTGGGAGCTAAAGCATTCACCCAATCTATTGATTTGGAAAGATTTGGTATGAGTTAGAGTTTGATTAGGATTTAGAGGTTAAATTGGGCTAATTGTGAGTCATTTTCGAGGCCAGAATAGAAAGGGGAGCATTGCGTTGGCTTTTGTAGCTTTTAAATTATGGAAACATGCAAAACAATGGAATGAGGAAAAGGAAAAGGCGAAGGAAAAGGAAAAGATCTAAGATGCGAACTCATTCAGCAAATTCAAATTAACGCGAGAATTGTTTTTTGATTCCATTCATTGTTTATAGTCATGATTAACATGTTTCTAAAGTTTCTGGTTTGAATGAGATAGAAAGCCATCTTCTAAAAGTACTTTGATATTCAGGTTACTAAGAGAATACCAATCAGATGCCATAGATTCAGAGTCTCTTTTGACTAACTTGTTGGATTGATGACTCGTTATTTTTGTTATGCAGTTATTCTTGATCTGTAATTTTATTTAGTTTTGATTCATGAAAATGTTGAATGAAGCAAGTAATAATCTTAGCTTTATACAATTGAAAATTTTATTTCAGTTTTCTTTTTTACATTTCAGATAAGGCTTCAACTTGAATCATTATTAGCTGAGAAGGCTCGATTAGCACATGAGAACTCTGTCTATGCACGCGAGAATCGCTTCCTGAGGGAAGTTGTTGAATACCACCAGCTTACTATGCAGGATGTTGTGTACTTGGATGAAGGTACTGAAGAAGTCACTGAAGTTTATCCCATCAAGGTTGTCTCCAATATTCAATCGGCCAATCCTGCATCTTCACCTCGATCCGTGTCTGCTGATGCTTCCTTGGACACAAGTACACCAGTGTTTCATGACCTCTGTCTACGGCCTGTGCCACCGCCAGGGCTTGTTGATGTTCCCCAAAGCCCTACAACAATTGCTGCAGATTCTAGGAAGCATACAACTTCGTCTATTTGAATGGCAACATTCTCTAGTCGTTCCTTTCATTGAATGTCGGTTTCAATTTGTAACTGTATGATATTGTAGCCCATTACCAAATTGTTGTTTAGAGATACACTTATTTACCAGGATGAAACTTGATGTAGATTTGCAATCATGTCCTACAAATTATGCTATCCAAGAACTTTGTTATGCTGTTTTCGGAACATAAAGAACATTGAGTTGAAAAATTAAATTAAATCAATTTTAACACGTTATTAGAGTTGCATCGGGAAGTTCATTATGTAATTCTAAGCATTTGATTTGGACTATTATTAAGATTTTGAACGTTAATCTCAAAGTTAAAAGAATAAAATTAAAATTAAAATTTAATATTTAATATTTCAATACATGCAAAAGGAAACGTTTTATAAACATTCAAAAAATATCTCATCGTTTTAAAAAGTTCATTAAAAATCCCAAGAGGTCACACCCCCTTACTCTTCTACAAGTTCAACGATTCTCAACTTTTTTGACCCTGAAGTGGCGGTGGAGTGTCTAAGCAAACTTCTTAGTACTATATTGCGGCTGGAAGACTTGGAAGAGATGAAAAGTGGTATAATCGAAATAGACTGCAATAGAGTTGGAGTTTTATACGCAGCGGCGATGACCGATTGTGCTATGCTTGAACCTGGCAACCTAATCCTGATGACGTGCTCCATTATGTTTGCCTCAAGTTAGTTACCACCAAAGGCATGATCTTTCTTTATGGTATGATTCAGAAATCGCACATCTGGTAATTAGCAATAATATGAAATAGAACTTGGCATTTTAAGGTTACTGTATTGGTGTTGATGCATGTTACTGGATTCAGTGGTGTCAGTAAGAATCAGATGGCATCACAATCTAGCAGATGGCCCTGGTTTTCTTCATTTCTTGATTTCTTGGTCTAGCTTAGCTCAGGGTAACCCCATTAAATATTGGTGAAAATCTTAAGGTCTAATTTGACCATTTTACCTGATCTCAAATCCCTCAAATGTTTTGTGATTCCTTCACAATTTGTTGGAAGCCTAAAGGGTAAAATACTAAATGCAGAGTGTGCTTCTTTTTACTACTATTATTAAAAGCAACCAGCAGTCAGTGGTTTGAGGTGGAGACATGAACCTGAAGAAACATCTTATTTTCTGTTGGCATCAAAATAAAGGAAGTTGTATTAAACCTCAGTCTTCAATGGCCTATAATTACACTGTATACATATAAATTTCCACCTCTAATTGAATGACCTGGAAGGAAAAATACCAATGGAATATTTGCTTGTGAGAATCTGTGAATTTAGACGACCAACCAAACAAACTACCTTTCTTTAAAACAGGAGGGTGTACTGGTTTCTCGTAAAGTATTAGATCTTAGAATAACTGGAACAACAAGTTTGTTGATCCATCGCTATATGATTGGATGTCCGCAGGTTTTACCAGCGCTCTGCACAATGGGCATGTCCTTTCACGCTCAAACCTGTAGGGATAAGCAATTCTTTAAAGAAAGAAAGAAAGAAGGAAAGAAAATAAACTATTTGTGTCAAACCAAAAAGAGGAAAAAGAAAAGCACCAACAGCAGTGAACGGATATAAACAAACCATGAAAAAGTACTGAAAGTTAATTAATTGCATCAAGCATATTCCAATGAGCAATTATGCCCTATGAACCTAGATAGAACTAGGTCATTCTTCTCTATAAGTCAGAAATACTGAATTTGAAAGGATCCTTAGATCTAACGTTCCCACATTAAAGTAACCCAGAATACTCAGCCAGATTGATATGTGTTCCAAGCTTGAAGTAACATCGATAAAGAGTTTCCAAGAACATGTGGATTACAAGTTTGAGATTAGATTTGTTACTACGTCCGAGGACAGCATTTCTCACAACAATGCTACCATCATGTCATTGCAATGAAAGAATTTAACAGATGTCAGTGCACTAAATTTCCCTTCTGGTCCATGTAATATCGTCATTATTATGCCCATGTCGAAGTGCCAAGTAAAAGCCTGTGAAATCCATATGTCTCAGATCCCAGACAAAGGGCCAAAGAGCAACAGCGTTTTACACTAAGGGTGGGACAGAGCCGCAGCTTAACCCCTTCTATGGGCTGTGGAAACTAAAAGCTACCCTACAAATAATCTTGCATTCCATTGATTGGCTATGATAAAGAGCAGTAATTTTTGGATTCACATGATGACATGTCACATTTCAAGGTTCAACCACATAGAAGTTGCTACAGATCTACAGATCAAAATTTGCCTTAAGGACCAACATAAAATGAAAGAAACTGTAGACCCAATAGCAATATCCTCTGCATTACTGAAGCTTTTACATTAACACAAGAAATTCATGGTTTGGCAGCCTTGGTCACCAGAAGTAACAAAGCTGAAATTTACCATCTTAAAGCATGGAATAAAGTTTAGTCAAGACCTATGAGATCACAACTTAACCAATGCTTAAGAAAATGTGTATGGTCTTCATAATAGGAGAGTTAACATAGAAATTTTACCATTCTGATACACAATCTTCACAGAATACGTGCTTACAGCAGAGTAGAACTGGTGAGTGCATTTTCTCCTGACAAATGGCACATAGATCTCCGGCTGCATTGACCTACAAAAGGTGCCAATAGTTTAAAACTAACAGGCTACTACATGTAGAATGAGAAAATTAGAGATCGTGTATGTAGTATAAAACAAACTTTATCATTATATACTTGCGGAACCAGTGGATACAATCCTGAGGAGCAATAGTAAGATAAAAAGTAGTAGCACAATTGCCTGCGAGACCACTCACCTGTTCAGACGTGGCATAAGAACCATAATGCATTTCTTTGCGAGATAAGGCCCTTGATGCAGCTATGAATAATTGAACCTACATATTCAAGTGACATTATAACCAGAGGCACAACCCATGATTTCAGAGGAGTACATACAAGATGTTTCCCGTGAAGAACATACCTTCCTCAGAATCGAAGTAAGCTTGAAAGTTAAATATAGCCCAGTGACTAAAGAAGAAAAAAAGATCCCATATTCTTTGTTTAAGAAGAAGCGGTACCAGACAGGCGTTGGCAACAAGGCACGGTATAACAAAGACAAATACTCAATAAGGGTGAGCAACTGACCCTGAAAGAACGGAAGTTTCGCATGGGATTTGAGATCACGCGTAAAACAGAAGAGAAATGAGAGTGCATGAATGCAAAATTCAAAACTTTCATAGTCAGAGTAACCTACTAACCTGTTTACGATGGTTATGACCTCGGCTACTCTTGCAGCGCATTAAGAGTGCACATTTGCAGGCCATCGCAAGCTGGCGCACCATAGCGTCTACAACAGAAAACCATTAGTGAGAAGATGGAGGTATGAGAAGTATAGAACGAAAACTTTGATTGAAGCAGGAAAAAAAAAGGTATTGCTATAGAGCGTGAGAATAATAAAAATACCATTCACGGTGATGATAAAAGCAGCGTGCCAAAAAGGAGGAACTTGGGGAGGAGGAAGCAAAAGCAGAGGGCAGAAAAGATCAGTATGTCTGTACCACCAATAAACGGATACGACATGAACCAAGAACATAAGGATCATGGCAATGAGGACCAATTCATTTCTATCTCCCTGCAGAAACAAAATGAATTTGCAGCAATTAAAATAGGATTACAAATGGGGTGTATCAGAATTAGACAAAAAGTGTCAAAAACCAGAGAGAGAGAGAGAAGACCCTTAAAGCAGTCTGCTTGCGAAGAACGTCATTGGATTTGAACAAGACAGCAGCAATCCACAAAACAATGCAGAAGCCTGATACATTGGTAAATGCATAAGGTTTCCCTAAATTGAAAAAAAATGAATTGAAAAAAGTTAGAGAGGGGAGAACCTCGGAAGTGTTGGCGAATAAAGACAAGGAGGAGGAGGAAAGAGAAAGGGAGAAATTGCTCAAGACACCTCCCCAGGTACTGAATATCATATCTCTGACGATAACTACTACTAGCACTACTTCTAGAAGAAGAAGAAGAAGAAGAAGAAGAAGAAGAAGAAGAAGAGGAAGAAGAAGAAGAAGGGGCTTCATGATCATCAGTTGTATTAGTACTACTAGTAGTGGAGGTATGATTTGAAAGGTGTTGATAATGAAAATCAGCAACATTTGGAAGTGGAATCGGAATAGGGTTTTCAATTATACTAATGCTGATTGCTTCAGAATCACTAGTACAACTTCTTGTTGTTGTCGGAGTGGGAGTGGCAGATAGAGAAGAAGAAGAAGGAGAAGAAAGCAATAAGGGGTGTTTAGAGGTAATCTCATCATCACCATCATCGTCATGGTCGGGAGTAGCAGAGTGCGGAAAGAGTGACAGAAAATGGTTAGACAATGTTGCTGTTGGCATTGTTGATGAGACGCAAGGACTATCAGAGACGGTAACAACACTGGTGCTTTCGGTCATCGTGGCCTTTTCTTCTTCTTCCGCAACTCTTCCCATCTTTGCTCCAATATTACCGGATAAGCTCCGGAGTGCGAAACGGAGGGGATGTGTAAATTATAAAGAAACAGGAATTGATATTTGGAAGATTGGAGGGGCCAAATCATAAATATCTGAAGACCTAACCTAACCTAATCCATCCACTCCACTTGAATTTGGGATTGGGAAAGAATTGAAATCATCAAACAACACATGCATCACTACATCAGTGCCCCTGGCACATTGAGAGTGAGAGAGACAAATTGTGCAGTTGGCTGATTTTGCGTTCTCTTCATCCTCCTGCCGCTGCTAGTGCGTCCCTTTCCAGTTCCAATCATTGCATTTATTATTCTTTTGCTTTTTCCCCTCTGCATCTGCACCGACTTCTTAAATCTTATCTTGTTGCGCTTGACAAATCAATCAACACTCTACTTCTTTTTTTAGTTTTTTACAAATCTCTTTAATTCAAATTAAAATTACATTTATTATCTTACAAAACTTGTTTTCTTATCCCGTAAGTAAAGGAACTCAATAAGAGATGACAGTTTCTTTCGAAATTCAATTAAAATAAAGTTTTCATTATAATTATAGAAAAAGTTGAATAATACAAAAAGCCACTTCAGTTCCGGGGACGTGGGAAACACACGGTTCCGAACTTCGTTAAATTCAGTGTTATCTTCCTTTAAAATCTCTTTTACTGTTTATTTCTCGAACACAAACCATAAATACGTAAGTCTTTACGGTACAGGAAGTTTTGTGTTTTCACTTGAAATTCAATCAAAACAAACGTTTCTTCCTGTTTAGACCTTGAAACTAAGATAATACTAAATGAACCAGGAGCATTAATCATTGGCCACAATTTTCAAATGGGAACAGATCAGAGAAATTTGACTTTTATGACAAAATACCAACCAAATGATACGAAATTTCAAGACAAGCACCCATCAACTACCTCCCATCAGGGTTGTTTGCTAAAGTAAAGAATATGCGTTTAGGTTTCTCCTGTCTGATAGCTTCAACAATAAGTTCTACATTCAACCTAAACTCTGGTCTTCTCTGAACTGCAAGGCAGAATGGAAGTGCATTGATGATTTGATGAACAAAAATCATAATTCCAGAATGTCAAATGTCAAATTCATACATTGCGAAGGTTGGAGGACAGTCACAATCTTGTCACCAGGATGTAGGGTGCATCCACCATACACATGAGTCAAGAATGCACAACTTAGATTCTTCTGCTTGTTGAAGCTAGGTATCTATATCATGCCAGAACTGCCATATACTGCCACATCATCCATCACCAGCTCATCAGCAACACATCCCACAATTAATAATTTAATCAGATTCAACGCCCGGATCTTTGGCAAGGGCCTTACATAGAGAATGACATTCAGGATCTGGATATATAAGGAGATTTGAATGATCCTAGAGCGTCAAGTACCTCAAAACCATTTGAAACTACTTTAGACGGCTGACATTGCAGCAGAGGTCATCTTTGACATTTATCCTTTTCGAGAATCAAAACACACAATTAAGGTGTTCAACACAAGCAAAATCTTCTTATTTTACAAAATATACCAGTCATTGCAGTTTGCATTTATCCTTTTTTCAGCATCAGAACATATAAATTAAGATGCTCAACTTGAGAAAAATCTTCATATTTGACAAAATGAGATGTAAAGTGGTCTGGAGGTGGACCATAGGGTTCTCATTTGCATCTAACGTAACAATATCCTCTGGCTTCCTACCCAGTGAAGCTGATAAAATCTGCAGTATGGAGAAAACAATAACAAATGAAAAACAAATTCTCAGTCCACATAGAAGCCCATCTAAATGAGCTGAAACTTAAACATCAAAGTATAGTGCAAATTTGATTTCTGAAGCACCCCCCAAAAAAAAAGGTAAAGTATAAAAGAAGCAACCATATTAATCAAATTAATAAAAAGAAAACCAACTGGAGTCTCCACCACCAAGAGCTTGTATCAGAATTTCGAAATGGCGATCAATCACGTAGCTAATGTATTTTCCAACCCTAGTAACAAGAAGCACACACTAGAAACAGTAAGAAGGATGCATTCAAGAAAATTTATGGAGGTTGCAACTTGCAAATACATTTCTTAACCCGATGAACTATATACACGAGTCAGGAAACCTCTAGCAGTAGTAGTAAGTAGTAACAACAATAAAAGGTTAAAACCTTTTTAAGTTCAGTGACCATACGAACAAGCATCGGCCCTTCTTGGAAATCCATAACTAACATTAGTCCCAAACCATATCCTTAATTTTTTTAGAATCTTATTATGGTGTCAAATTGGTATCAAAGCAGTTCAATTCTTGGAAGAAAGTGATAAAAGGACGAAAATGATAGAAAGAACTAAGTCCCCTGATATACGTAGATTAGAAGAAAAATATAGACTCAAGAATTAGATGTTAGATATGGATGGTCGGTAAGGAGTTGAAGAAGATATTGCACTTACATATGGACAAAAAATCAAAATCAAAGAATTATAGAAGAGGATAGAAGAGCACTGAAAGTCCATTTCAATGAACTCAATGAACTTCAGGAACCTGTAATTACACTATTGTCAATTGATATAGTAAGTTGAAGTTTCCAACTATTGATGGAGAAGATTTACAAAGTTAGATATTTAAAAACAAACAATTCTTTATGCCAGATCGATCATCAGTGGAGCTAAAAGTATAAATCACATTTATATATTTAGTGGGAGAAGCTTTGTCATGACACCAATTATATCTTAGAACAGATCGTCAATGGAGTCATTTAGTTAGGGAAAGTTAAAGGAATTGAAGCAGATGTCTATGGTGAAGGATTATTGTGTTTGAGGCAGCTAAGAAGTAAGAGTTGGTATTTCAACATTAAGTAGGAGCTTATCAAAATCATAAGTGAAACCTTCAGCTAGGACCTAGGAGTGTAAGGATTGAATTTAGTTATTAAGAGTCAACAAGGGATGTTACAAAACAACAAGGGATGGTATAGCAAAGTCCACGTTAGTTGGTTGCGAAGTGAACGCAACCTACTAACAATCAATTAGTTATAAGATGCAAGCTATGAATGAGTTATGCTGAGGTTATTAGAGCAATATATAGAAATGTCTGCTAAGCCAATAGGTTTACCACTTAAAAGGAAGTAAATCCATAGAATTTTATTGAAAGACGGCATAAATCTATTAATATGAGATCCTGTAGATATAAAAGTGTATAAAAAAGAGCTATTGAGGAGTTGGTGGGAGATATGTTAGAAGTAGGGCATAATTCAGGAAAGTATTAGACCATTTTCATCACTTATAGTTTTAATGAAAAAGAAAGAAAATTTATGGAGGATATATGGAGATTATAAGGCTTTAAATAGATGCACAACGGAGCCAACTTCTTTTCTAAGTTAGATTTGAGAGCAGGCTATCATCAAATTTACCTACATAGAAGGGATGTTCATAAAACTACTTTTAGGACTTACAGGGGGCATTATGAATTCTGGTTATTAAATTCCTTGTTATTATTAGTTTTCTTATTCTTCTTATTATTATTATGTTTAACCAATCAGCCAAGTGAATTTATGATTCACAACCATATGTATGACCATCCATTTTTCTCTTTTCGATGACAAGGAAAACATTTTGCTGATTTAGCAAATCAAAATTCAGTAGCAATGTCGTCAATGAATTCTAGTACATAATTAGACTTGTATTTCGAATCTAGCAACCATTGTGCTTAACATTGTGCTTGTCATGAAAGTAAAATTTGCAAAAATAAAAGAAAATCATTTAAGTGAAAAGCAACAAATCCCTTTCCAGTAAAACTAGATGAGCTTTTTCTTTTCTTTTTTCTTCTCTTTACTTGAAAAGATCAAAGTTACAAAGATTAACAAAAGCCATCAACAAAACATAATCCCTCACTTAATCAAAATAAAACACAAACATAACTCCATCAACAAAACCCCTCACCCAATCGAAACCCATCAACAAAAATCCATCACCCAATCGAAACAACAGGAATAACTTACCTAGAAAAGAGGACAAATGGTAGAAGGCTGGGTTGACTTGAATAGAGAGTGAAGTTTCTGGGGAAGAGAATTGCGAGGTTGAGAGAGTGAAATGAAGAAGTGGTGAACACGGAGTTAAGGATAAAATGAAGAAGAAGTTTCTAGAGGGAGGTGAAAATGAAGAAGAAGTGCGGGAATGAAGGATAAAAATGTCCTGAACAAATGGCTTATTGTAATAGTCAGTTTCCAAACCTGCTGAGGGATTAGAGTGCTAGATTATTTAGTCACATGAATTATATCATATTAGAATGAATTTGGTGTATTTAGAATATGATTTTTATGATTTCATTCACATGTATAATATGAGCATACATACATGAATGTTGATTTAGAAAAAATTGCACTCAATTGACATACTCCGGAGTATGAAAGTTTCTAAATAATTGTGACATGATTGTGTATTTTGAATGTCTTATATTTTGATTTGCCAATACAAAGAATTGATGGATTACAATTAGTAATTTGCAGTTATTTGTCACAATTATAAGATTGATGGATTAATATGTACATTTATACTAGGAAAAATTTCAAGTAGCAAGACAATTGACATATGAAAATTTAGGATGACTAAACCTATAAATTGAGTGACATATAGTAGTAGAATTAAGTGACAAATAACCTAGGAACTAACTGACATTTGGCAGCCTAAAGAGAGGACATGTAGCTGGCCTAGACACTTGATAAGTGTCCTCTCTACTCACACCACACAACACACACATGGAAGAATCTCTTCATTTGTTGTTTCTGCTGAAACTCTCTCCTTCTTCTCCCTCTCACTACCGAAATTTACTTCTCCTTCACGTCTCTATGTTTTGCTTAAATTATGTTCAATTTCCACACCAAATTTATGCAAAAAAATCCTTCATAAAGATAGTTTTAGAAGCAGAACACTGCTGAATTTATTGTCATCTTCTTGTCTTTGCTGAAGCCATCCTACTCCCACCTTATTCTTGAGATGAGCTTGCACACATGTGAGGTAAAGAAGGCTTGATACTTTGAGGTGACATTTGAGCTAAACAAGTAAGTGAAACACTGATCTTTGTGGCACGTGATATGATGAATGAGTAGGGATATATTGAATGTAGTGTTGATGTTGAAGTTGTGCTAGAAAATGATAGATGAATTAGTTACTCTTCTGTTCTGTTTTTAAATGCATGAAAACAGTAGTTTATAGGCTATTATATGAATGATCTAAGTTGGCATTGGAAATGTAATTGATGAGAAATTCATGGTAAAGATAGGTGTTATTAGGATGTTTTAGAATTTAGAAACTTAGAGATGTAAATGAGTTTGCAAAAAGGAAACTGTTAATGATTTATGTGAGCAGAATTTTGGAGCCTTAGTGTTATCAATATGGATGCTTAATTAACTTGATATGAAGTAGCTTTAAGTATCATGAAATCTAGAAAAATTCAAGTGGTAGTAATATGTCTCTAAGTATGTGAAATTCGTGGAGAATTGAGGAAGAAAGACTATGCACGATCGTGGCTTAATTACTTGCCTTCTGTCACGATCGTGGCAAGATCCCCCACGACCATGGGCCTAGTTTTGAAAAGATAATTTATGTTTTGTGTACATGTTGAACTAGTTGATCAAAAGTCACTCTAAATTGGTGTATTTGGTCTTGATTAAGGCTTGGAATAAACCTAGATTGTTACTTAATTAATTGGTTAAGAGTTTGACAAGTTTAAGTTGTTAATTGATTGTAACTTAAAGAATGAATTGTTTTGATATCTATGTATCCAAATCTAGACATTATGAGTTATCAAAGGAATAAAGGTATTCTTATGAATGCAAACATGATCATAAGGACATGAGTAATGTGTATTAGGAATGAATGAATGAGCATTGAAGATCATGAGGTAATTTTGAATAAGAATTTGATAATTGTAATATATGATTGATGAATTTGGAGTAAATCAAGCTATAATGTTTGAATGGTCAAGATATTTGTATAAGAATACATACCCGGAAAGTCAATTGAGCATGCATTGAAACATGACACATACATATGTGTATGATTGTATATTTATATGATCAAACAAATTAGTAATTTATGAACTACGTGTGTGTTGCATGACGATAGATGTGCAAGGTGATCGTCAATATCCATACATTACTAGAACATTGAGGCAATAGCTTTTCTGGAACGTACTGTGAGTTAACTTAGATGTGTAAACTCAATATATGTGCTTTTGTATGAATTGAATGTTAATCTGAAATGTGTGTACAATTGATTGTTAAATATCGGACTTAGATCCGAGGATCTTGATATAAGGCATGAGTATACTGAAATGAAAGCAAGGCATGTGAAATGATGCATCTCATCATATTAAAATGCATGATCAAATAAAGGAGTTGTGACTAGAGTGACCGAAGTGGAAAAATAGTTTTGAGCTCAAGATTGTGAAAAAGTGCCTCAAGCTCAGATGTCACAGACTCGGTATCCACAATAGATACGGGCCAAAAATGATCTCGATGTTCACAAACAGATAAGGGACAATAAATTGGGTTGATAGGACACTTGGTCACAACAAAGAAAAAATGAAAATGGAATCACATGTACATTTGTATATACATTCCTACATGTATTAAATGATTGAATTGGAATGTATTATTGAATTGTTTAAAATAGTGAATTACAATTGAAGTTAATGGATGATGTGTTGTGATATGCAATGTTACCTTAAATAATGTACTTGTTGAAGTATGATGAAATGTGATGTGGTATTCAATACTGGATGGTATAATATACTTGTTGAATTGGGTTGTAACTTGTTTTTGTGATCTGACCTGAGTGAATACATCAATGATGGTTCACTCACTGAGTTCGCAAACTCATTAAAATTGCAACGTTGTTTTTCACGTTTAAGGAAGTTCTAACTACTAAGTGTTATAGTAGAAGTATAGTACTTGTGCTTTGGGGATGAGAATGACTCAAAGGTCTGATCAGTTGAATTTGAGGAGTCTAGATAGATATCTTTAGTATTAGCATCTAATTTTCATATTTCATATTTTGTGCTGAGATTGGACTCATAATAACGTTGTATAATGTATATGTGGAATCTGAATTGTAATGATACATGTGATTTTTATGATTGTGAATGAAATGGAAAGAATTGGATACTTAGAATGCTTATGATATGTTTGATGCCTTTTTTTTTTGTTACAAAGGAAATACAAAACAAAAAGACTAGCTCAGAGAGTCGAAATCTCTACGAAGGGATCGATGGTAAAGGGTGCCTTGCACGTCCCAGTGGAGTGCATCCAAAAGGCTCCAAGGGGGCTCCCGAAGAATATGCAGTCCCGGAGTCGCGCCAGAAGCAAGGTAGGCCAAGTGATCCTCACATTAGTTCCCTTCACGAGGTGTATGCTCAATATGGACGATCCACTCCCGCTGTAAGAAGGCACGAATACCTGCCATCAAAGAAGAAATCTCAGTCGGGGCCTGAAAAGAAGAGGAAAGAATATTAATGACCTCGAGGAAATCGACTTTGAGAATCACGCGGCGATAACCCCACTCCCAGGTTAAGAGTAACCCGGAATACATCCCGCAGAATTTGGCAATGACCGGATGACCGACGCCCAATTGCTGTAAGAAACTGCCGCACCAATGACCCTGCCAATTACGAAGGAGCCCTCTTGCAGATGCAAGATTAGAGCCCAGTTTTACAGACCCATCCGTATTAAGCTTGATCCACCTGTCCGGGGGGGGTGTCCATCCGACTGGAGAACCTAATGGAAGACCCTGAGACTGAAAAATTCGGTGTTCGATCATGTGGGCACGAAGAATCCAATGAGTATAAGCCATGACAATATGATAACCATTAAGAGGCCAAATAAAATCCTGATCAAAAAGACTGTTATTTCGCCAGCGCCAAAGGATCCAACAGGCGACTCCAAAAATAGTAGCCCATGCGGCCCGATTAACCTGAACATGGTGATGAAGATTAACACGGAACCAGGTAGTTTCCTCCTAGCTAATGAGTTAGTTAATTGTCCTAATGTACCATTTTCATATAGTATATTTTCGAATATCTTTTGATATATTCAGGCATATGCTCTATGGGAGTGGTATGTTACACTTATTCTCGGAATACATAAAGATAAGTGGGGATGGTCTTAACTTATTCTCAAAAGTTAAGACATATCTAATCCTGGGATTAGTTATTCTGTGTATTTTTCCTATCCAAACAAAGACATAACTAAGTTTTAAGAATATGCCAAGAATAGAATACTTATTCCATTGAACCAAATATGTGTATTAGATTATGCTCATGTGCTTACATTGCCTAACTTTGAAAAGTTGTCTATTATAGAATCTAATGCTTATAGAAGTGGGTTAATAGCTTTTTAACTGCAAGATGGCCATCTATTAGCATATTTAAGTGAGGCTTTGTTATAGAAACATTGTCATTTGTCTGCTGATGAGAAGAAAAAGTTGGCTTTAGTGGTAGCAATCAAACATTGGTCCAATTACTTAACTAAAAGGATGTTTATAGTGTAGTTAGATCATAGGAGTTTGAAATATTTGTTGGAGTAGAAGATCCTCACTCCATTTAAGTAAACATGATTAGCTAAATTCACTGAGTTTGATTTTAAGATCAAGTACATGAAAGGGTTGATAATACAATAGTTGATGGGTTATCCAAAGTAGGAAGTGGAGAAATGTATGAAATTCTAATCTCTCATATTCATAGTAATTTCTTTTAGGAAACTTATCCTACTCTCTCTATGTTAATCTAGAAACTTAAAGGAAGGTAGGTTTTAGAGTCATCTCATAGAACAAGGACTTATTGTGCTGGAAAAATAGACTTAATGGTAGGAATTAAGACCATATTATAACAAAAAACTCATTTCCTTGCTTCATACTTTAGTAGTTAGGGGACATTCTAGGTCTCTAGCTAAATATAAAATGATGAATTCATATTTCCATTTAAAGGAAATGCAAGCTCATATTTCAAAATTCATTAGGAAATGTGACGTGTGCTAAATGAATAAGTATGAAACGTTGTTACTCTAAGAAAACTTCAACCTTACCCATTCTACATCAAGCTTAGATAGAAGTGGGTATGATATTAAAGGATTACCCAAATCTGTATATAGTGTAACACCCAAATACCCCCTGGGAGGATACATGGATGCCACCCAAGACAGAACAAACAATCACACTGATATTTA
>JANKOE010000008.1:6738876-6758801 GCA_026284465.1 Erythroxylum citrifolium
TTCCAAATTTCAATTTACTCTGGCCAGAGATTCCCAAAATCATTACTAATCAAGAACAGCAGAACATTCTTCCTAATAACTTTAGGACAACGAACCCTTTGTTGATTTACTCAACTATCTCCATATAGGTAGAAACATGTTCTTGGTGGAGGATGATAAAGAAGAAAAAATGACTGGGTTGGAGTATAAGTTGCAAGAAACTCAAGGGAGTCAAAAGGCTCTAACTTTCTTATGAGGGACTATGTAAAAACTTAGAATAACAACTACAAGGAATAACCTTCTCCATAGATACCTTAATACTTTTGTGGAGAAAAATATACCTAGCAGCATAAATGTAAAAGAAATAAGTGGAAACATTTTCTTGGTAGAAGATGATCTTCCACTTAGAGAATTTAACCCAGCCTTGGAAGTTTAATGGTTGTCAACTTTAAATGATGTCCTATGTAATTTTAGTAAGTAAATTGAGTTTTCACTGGTTTAGGAGATAAGTTTCGCTTGAGGAGGTCATATTAGTCACCTAAAGTCTATAACTCCTTAAATTGAGTTTTAATTGATTTAGGAGATAAGTTTCGCTTAAGGAGGTCATATTAGTCACCTATTGTCTGTAACTCCTAAGAAATTTGCAAGGTTTTAGCTAAACCCCATCTCAACAACCAATTTTACATGTCAACAACCAATTTTACATGCTTAGCTATATATCACCATTGAGAGTAACACATTAAATAAGGAGCTAGATTATCTTCTAGCAAAGTTCAACTTTTTATTTGTTGAACCTAATGGATTACCACCACCAAGATCTCATGATCATAAAATTCCTTTTAAAGATGAAGTAAAATCCATCAATATCAGATCTTATAGGTACAAGAGCTTGGAAAAGAACATTGTAGAAGAATCAACTTAAGACCTCTTATAACAATGTCATTTAACATAGTTATAACCTTTTATCCTCTCTAATGGTATAGGTTAAGAAAAGATAGTTCCTAACATCTTTGTGTAGATTATAAGGAGCTAAATTAAAACACCATCAAGGATAAGTTTTCTGTAATAATCATCGAAGAACTCTTGGATGAGTTATACGGGGTTATGTGGTTTCACAAATTAGACTTAAGATTGAGGTATTAATAGATCAAGATGCATGCTTCAGATGCTCACAAAATAACTTTTAGAAATTATAAGGGACATTGTGAATTCCTAATAATACCCTTTAAGCTTACAAAGCTTCCATTACATTCCAAAGTTTGATGAATGAGCTATTCAAGGCACACTTGAGGAGACTTATCTTAATATTTTTTATGATATTCTTGTTTACAACACTACTTTTGAAGATCGTGTTGAGCTTCTTATAATAGCTCAAGGACTTCTGGAACATAATCAACTCCTACTCAAAGGCCAAAATGCAATTTTGGGGTTTCACAAGTAGAATACATGAGAGACATAATATCTAACTTTGGGGTTTGTACTAATTCTAAAAAGGTGGTTCCATTTCAGCTTGGTCAGTCCCTAAAAATGTAACAGAATTAAGTGGTTTTTTGGGGTTTAGTAGGATATTATAGGAGGTTTATAAAGCATTTTAGCATATTAAGCAAACCTTTGACTGAATTACTTAACAAGAGTTCCTTTGGGTAGTTTGACTAGGTGGAAGAAACATTTCAAATTTTAAAGCTAGCTCTCACAACTGTACATGTACTATCCTTGCCTGACTTCTCAAAACCATTTTTAGTTGAAGCTAATGCTCACGATGAGGGCTTAGGAGTGATGGTGAGCTAATAAGGATATCTAATAGCCTATGTGAGTAAACTTTTGGTAACTAAACATCAAGTTAATCCACTTATAAGAAGGAATTTCTTGCTGTTATCATGGCAGGCTGACCCCAATACTTGAATGGAAAGCCTTTCATCATCAACACTTATCACAAAATTCTGAAATTTCCTTTTAAAATAAAGAATGCATACTCCTCTCTAACAACTATGGCTTCCAAAACTATTAGATTATGACTTTAAAATAAGGTATAAATAGGGAAATAAAACTTACTTTCAGATGCTCTATAAAATTCACTTGTGTTGAGTTTTGCACTATAGTTCTATCCCAAGTTCATACTAAATTATTGGAAGAAATCAAAGGAAGTTGGGAGAAAGACGAAACTATATAAGATTTAACAAGAAAGTTACCTTATAGCAACCTAACTTCAAATTCTTATCAACGAGTAGAAGGGACAAACAAGTTTTGGGAATGACATCAATTTATAGACAAAAATTGTAGTTATGATGTACAAGATTTCAATAGGGGGACATTGAAGAGCAATGGTAACAATAAAAAAGCTACAATCTCTATTTCATTGGAAGGAAACTCAGAAAGATGTTAGGATTTCATTAGAAATTGACAGATTGCTAACTTAACAAATATGAAACATCACCTAAGGCTAGTTTATTACAACCCTTGCCTATTCCTACAAATATATATATAGACTTCATTAAAGAATTATCCATCTCAAATCATTGCTCTATAATAATAGTGATGATTGACAGATTCAGTAAGTATACTCATTTCTTGGCTCTGAAGCACCCTTACACAGTGGAGATAATTACTAATACCTTCTTCTATGTATCCAAACTTTATTGAATTCTTAAAACCATAATAAGTGATATAGATCTCACATCTTGAGTCATTTTTTGCAAGAATTTTATAGGTTGCAAGAAGTAGAGTTGTGTTCTCTTCAGCGAGCCACTCTAGAACAAACCAGCAAGCTAAAGTTGTTCTCAAATCCTTTGAACATGAGACTTTCTTAGTAGGTGGTTGCATTGGTTGCTGATATATAATTTTAGGTTTTAAATCACAGGTGCACGGTGTAGTTATAACTAGCACTCACAAGTATAGTTCAATCCCATGAGATTAAAATTATTAATATTCACCATCTCTCTATTATCTAGCTTAACAAATTATAGTTTTTAAAAAATATCAAACGTAAACTTAAAACATTAAACTAAAATAGATCAACACAATTAACTAACTAAAATGAAATTCAACTAATAAACAATCAAAGGAAACATTGGTACCTAGATTTGAAATCCCCCTAGGACTTCTCGTGCAATCATGACTTCACTAATCAATTTAATTTTTAGTTCATTGGACCGTGATGTTTCATATTTTATGTTAATATCTTTCTCAAGACTATTAATAACTAATCCTTGGTTAATTAATTGAAATCTTTTTCTAGTTAAAACTTCTAAGATCACATTAATCGATTCGTCAATTTCAATACTAAATTTGACCCTAATATAGAGAATTTACGTCGACCTCTTTCTAGATTTGCATACAATTCCTTTAAATCATGATAAATCTATTCATATATACGGATTTTTCAATCTTAATTGCATTAAATCATACATGAAATATTACACTAGCAATACTAATTCAACAATAATGAAGAACACATAATTGAATCTCAATGAAGCTAAAGAATGAATTGAGTTAAAATAAAATCACTATAAAGTCTATCCCAAGGTCCATTTAATCTAAGTACTGACAAAAGTTTAACTCATAATCATAACATTAAGATTAAAAGAATAACATAAAACTAAAATAACTATGATGAAACCTCTTTTAATCTTTATGAAATTCACTTTAGATTAATGAAAATTCATCTCAAATACGTTTTCTTGCTTTTTTTCATTCTCTCTATCATTCTAGGTCGTTAATGTCTTTTTTTTAGTATCGTTGAGCCTCATATGAACCCCTTCTTGACTTCCTCCGATTTTCTGTTTGTTTCATCCATTTATAGCTTAAATGTAGGATTTTTAGAGTAGACATGATCACTTATACGACCGTATGTATAACTATGTCCCTTAATCTTCCTTTAATCTTTGAAAATCATGAAGAAATATGGTCAAAGAGAGCTATATAGCAGCCACACAGTTTTATAGACTTATACAAGCAACTACTAAAATAGCTTGAATTCCTTCATTTTTGGTCCATTTTTTACCCTAATTCTTCTCCTTTTCATCCACGAAGGCAAATAAGACCTAAAATCATAATAGAAATAGAATAAGTACCATAAACAATAAGAAACTCAAATAAATAAGCAAAATGCATTAAAAATGAAATTAGAAATATAGTCTATTTAGCATTTGTCAGTTACCACTAGCTGATTGTGATATAATACAACCCATCGCTCATCTCTCAATACATCACTATTTGAAGTTTTATACAGTTACTCTTCACCAATTCATGTTCCCTATTTTGCTAAAAATTCTAAATTACTGGTAATTAGTGACATCTTGTACGATCGGAAAGCTACTATTCAGATGGTAGTTTTTCATTTACAAGAAGCACAAACGAGGATGTTATAATAGAAATGCAAGAAGAGGGCTAATAGAATTTCACATTATGGAGCTAATGTTTGTTAAACTTAAACCATATATGCATGACACGGACCACGGTAGCTAAGAGGTCCAATCAGAAGCTTAGACAAAGTTGGACTCGTAGCCTACAAATTTGAATTTCCCTCTAAGGCTATGTTTGATTAGGAGTTTTATAATAGAATGAAATGTAATATAATATTATTCCATCATTTGAGAGAAAAATTTATAATGGAATGAAATGAGATGTGATGGAAGAGGACGGTTTCATATTTACATCTCATTCCATCCTAAACAATAAAAATAAAAAACCTCTGTTTTAAAAGGTTTATGATAGAATGTAAAATGATAAACAACTTTACACTATATTATATTATAAACTCTTAATCCAAACAATATTTCACTAAATTACATTATGAACTCTTTCATCCTACCGAAACAATAATTTGTCTAATATTACATTAATTTACATTCCATTCCATTATAAAATATTCAATTCCGTTCAATTCTATTTCATTCCATTAAAAATCTTATGTCTAACCAAGCATACCCTAAAGTTCTTAAGCATAATGTTTTCCATGTGTCCCAGCTGAAGAGACACTTATCCTCCTCTCACAGATCTTCTCATATGCTTCCACTAGAACTTAGTGTAGCGGAAAGAGCACTTATAGCCATTATAGACCGAAGAACACTCAAGAGGCATCATAAGCCTATAACTCAAATATTGATGAAATGGTTGGGTCTGATGGAGCAAATTTCTTGAGAATTTTTTTTTACTTTTTTTTTTGTTACAACGAAGAGAAGCTAAAACGACCTCATAAACGAAATACCACAGGCATCAGCCCATATAATCAAAGAGAGAGCGTCAGGAATCGCATCCCAAACTTGAAAGTTACAAGTAATGCCATAACCCAATTTAGCCAAACAATCTGCTGCAAAATTACCTGTCCGAAACACAACCAATCACCATCCGCACTGCCTCCACGCTATCAGATTCTACAATGACTTGTCGAAAACCGTGATCCCATGCAAAAATCAAACCAGCTCGAATGGACCTTAACTCCTCCACCAGAATAGTGGAAACACCAATGCGAAATGAGTATCCTCCGAGCCAACAACCAAATGAATCGCGCAACAAGCCTCCACCACCAGTCAGACCAGGATTAACAATAGAGCTGCCGTCACAATTCAGCTTCACCCACTCCGATGGTGGCGCAATCCAACCAATCCAACACCGTACACCCTGGAGCTTCGGTGTTAAAACAGAAGTCAGAGACACATCCATTGCAACTTTAAAAACACAACCATTCAAAGTTGCTAAGAAGCTTCGGTGTTGAAACAGGTAGTAGAGAGTCTTTTGTTTACTTTACATAAGCATTATCCGTACCTTAACCTTATGGCAAAGGGGAAAGTGTTGTTTTTTAAGTTAAATTGGATATTTATAAATAAAGAGTTCCCCAATCGCGCGTGTGTGGATGTTGTTGAATTCTTAGGAATAACGCAACAGCTTAACTAAAGCTACACCGTTTTGTGCATCTGGATTACTAAGGCATACCCATCACCCCACCAGAAGATCGCTTTCTTAACTGCAAGTCTCTGGTTCCTTGTTATTTTCTTCATCTCCATCTCAACGCTCGTCACTTCCTGATATTCCTCCTACATGACTCTCCAGATGCCTCCTGAAGTTGAATTAATACTTCTAGTCAATTCCACCTACTGATGCCCAGTTACCTTCCAGAAGGCTTGAGTGGTCGTTCTTATGGTCGTCCATCTTCAAGCTGTCATGCTTGTCCATCTGCGGCCAGGTGAATCTTTGCTTCTCAATTTCGTTCCCCTAGATCCTTCTGCATGTTCTCCATTCACTATCAATGAATAGCAGGGGATGGGAATTGTGCTAGAAGCTTCGATTATCTTAAATGCTGCCAATTTCATGGCCTTTTGGATCATCTCTGTAAATGCGGTTTGTTCTGTCTGTCCCAAACTACCTTAAGAGTGAACATCCCATTTCTCTGTACATGCATGCTAAATTCCTTGCAGATTCAATCTTTAATTGATAGGTCCAGGAGTTAATACGTCGTGGTGTGATTGGTTTAATATGATTGAACTTGTATGAAGTAATGAAAGAGTGTTTGTTCTATCTACACCATGTTTTGATTCGAAAATAACCTATAAGCAATTAGACCAATCGGTCTACTTTGACACAACCACAAAGCAAAACTACGGCATCCATTACCTTTCTGTCAGATAGACATAATCATGCTACATTATTTTTCATGTAAATGTACGTATTTCATTACTTACAATTAATTGCAAATGTACGTATTTCATTACTTTACTTAATGAATAACTCTATATACATTTTTGAATATCTGAGAAAAATGAGAAATCAGTTATGATGTACAAAAGAAAAGTTAAAGTTAATCTAAAAGAATTAAACTAATTTCCCCCCTCTTATTCTTCTCCTTCTCCTTGTGTAAAATGGGGACCTCAGAGTTCATCAGACAGATATCCCCTCCCTCTCTCTACATCTTCTAAGCTCTTGTTATTAGTGATCAGTTCAGAGCTGAAGATTCAAGTCAGGCTGCTGCTGAGTACCTCTTCCCGATGAAGATGATGGATGGGGGGGTCGAGAAGTGAATGTCGTCTCTGCAGCTCCACCAAGCATACCCTGGGGTTGGGGTTGGAGTTGGGCTCCTTGTTGAGCACTGAAACTCATCCCCGGGCTTTGATCAAACAATGGCCTTTCTTGCCATTGTTGTAGCCCCACCAATGTAACGTTGTGCTCCTGAAGGTCCCATGGAGTCGTCATCATCTGTTCCTGTGCTTGCATGACAGGAGGAAGAGGAGGACTGCATATTGCTTCCAGACTCCATGGTGCCTGCTGTTGACTCCATTGACCATAATTGGTAGCACTACTACTTGGCCCTTGGGAGTCCAAGGTATTGAAGAATGATGATGAGGTTCCTTGCATCTTAGGTGTGAAGTACAGAACCTCTTCAGCTCTGGTTTGTGGCGGCAACCACTTGGTCTCATCTAAGCTGTCGTTTGTTGCTGGCCATGGTGGTTGCACTTGCACCTCACTAGAGAACTGATGATGATGATGTGACAGTTGAGGCTGAGCAGTATATACATCATCGGTTCCTGTGAGAGGGTAATAAGAACCAGAGGGAGCTTGAGCACAAATGTTTTGGATGTCTCCAAGTTGCATAATTGTCGAAATAAGGTCGTCCATGCTATCCTTGGAGCCACCCACATTCTGAGAGGAAGCACAAGCAACATCCATATAATCACTTGTACTTGTAGTGCTTCTCTCAGCAGCACTTACATTGGTCGTAGGAGCCCAACAGCTCTGATCCTCCGCCATCTTTCCTCTAAACCTTGCAACACCAGCTGGGGGTGAGCTAGGACTAAAGAAACTGGAAGGCATTTGATGGCCTCTTAGTTGTTGATGATGGACACCTCCCAGCTGAAGAGTAGATGATGGTTGATCAAAGCCGAAAGAGGAGGGTTGAGTCGGAAGTTGGGCCAGTTTTCTGTTGGCAACCATTTGAGCAATTGGTCCCAAGTCTTTCGAAAATCTCATTAGACTTTCCCTGTACCCAATTCCTGCGTCAGGGTTCTAGAGGCACCCCCAAATGAAAATAATCATCATCAGCATATCATATATAAATACCAATTACTAATTATACGCAGGAAATTTAACAAAAAAGGTTGAGATTACGATATCCCATGAGAAGAAATACTCACAAACTGGAGTTGTTTTTGAGCATTAACCGCCGACGCAAAGCTCAACTGGTCCTCATCCACATAAGAACTCTGAGGTCTATATGTTCCACGCCTCTCAGTTTCAGAGGCGTTTCCCTCGTTTGGCCCTGGATAGTTATAGCGAAGATTAATTGGCGTAGCAACAATTAATCATATGATATTTACATACACATTTAAATAAGGATAACAAATTAAAATAGTATTCAATCAGATAAAGTAACAAAGAGTTACCAGAAGAAGGAATTGATGAAGACAAGTTTCTGGAAGCAGTAAAAGCGGGACTTGAAGCATCCCATTGCTTAGGATGCTTGGAAGAAGCATGTCCATCGCTACTTTCATGCCGTGGTCTCTTGTCAGAGCGTCTTCTAGTCCCTAAGTACTCCGACTCAAATTTCTCTGGTTCAGTTCTAAGGCTATGAAAGAGCTGTTTGGCCAGCTCACTAATAGCGCGGGCCTGAAAGTCGAGAAAGTGAATCAGTAGTAGCAAAATAAATGTGGATATGACGACAGCTATTGATTAATTCTTATAGAGCTTCACCTCTACATGAAACAGAGTTGCAGGTGAACTGAATGTCATAGCATTGTTGCACACAAGAGAGACATCGCGCTGCATCCACATATCAAATATAGTATCATCAGCCATAATTAGAAGTTATTTGATGATCCTTATACCATTTTCTTTGTGAAGCTCACCTCAAATAGTTCCAAACTCGTATAGCTTCCTTCCCAAAGCTTAGCCCTCATCGTGCCAAAATCCATGGGCTCTTTAACGATGCTGTAATAGCCGTAAACCTTAACATGGAACAAATTAAAAGTTAATTAAGTAATAACCATTGAACATTTGCAAGAAACATATGATCTAATTAAAAATTACCACGTCTGGATTGATCGCCTGTGCAAATATGTCATGAGTATCTCTCCTGTATTAATAACAATTACTATGTAATTAGTTTTAAGAATTTAAAACCTTGCTTCTAACTAAAAACTAAAAGAGTTTCTTCTAAATAAGAATAAGACCATAACATTTATATCACCTTTGTAGTATATCGAGTATCAATTCCAACGTCTGGTTCCACTTTTGAGGGGATAAACCTGATGTTGGTTGATCTTGAACAACATGATAAATAAAATTTTATAATCAACTCAAGAACAAAAAGCAGCCAATTAATTTATTAGTCAAAACTTGAAGACTAACCTAATCTGGTTGAGATGTTGGCTGCTCTCGAACTATCCCCTTCCTGCATGAATAATGATGATTGTGTTGTAAATAGAACATAATAAGCAAATGGCATGCACTTAATAAAGAGAAAGTGTCAGTTACATACCGCCATTTCTTGAAGTAAATATATAAGATAACAAGAACGAACTTTCTATATTTTATCACTGTAGAGCTCAGACGAGTATAGACTTCTTTTGTATTTTTCAATTTCAGGCTAGTATATGAATCACCTTATGGACAACTCAACTAATATAAACTATTGACTAGCAGTAGAATGGTGCTGAAAGAAAGTTTGATTGGTAAGAGTAGCATGAGAAGACATATATATATACAAGAAGCTGCTCTATATGCAATAATTATGATATTTATGCTTATCAGAAATTAATGCAAATATGGAAAAAGGAAAAAAACAAGCATAAAATAAATACTCAAATTTATGATAAAGAAGAGAATATGTAAAATATAATAAATGCACTTCTATTCTTTTCATAAAATATTTAAGTGAGTAAGTAACAGTCCTCAAAAAGTGAGAAGAAACTGAATTTACTACCACGTCATGTAGGCTCTTGCGCTTGTTGCCTCTCTTATTGGTGGACTTTTGCTTATTATTACTGTTGTTATTAGTATTAGCCTGTGCTTTTGCTTTTGCTTTTTTCTCTAAAGCAAGAAGTCTTGCTTTTTCTTCTAATTCAGATATTCTGGCGCTCCTTCTTCGTCCAGTGCTAGTTGTAATTGTTCCTTCTTGCCTTTCCATGCCTTTCTCTTTAATTTCTTTTTTCAAACAATAATAAATGATACCCTGCACCAGACAAATTGTCATAAATGAAGATACGTCGCACAGAGTCAATGGAATATAAACAACAATTGTTTAATGCATTCAATGTTACAAGACTCAAGACTGCATAGCAAATTGTGGTTACTATATATTTTCAATTTAGACTTTTGTTCTTCCAATTTCATGTTTTAGATATTAATTTCATGGAAGGTAATAACATAATTATATTGCTTTTAACAATTAAAGAATATCACTTTTCCTTATTTGAACCTCACTACAAATTTAAGCTTTATGAAAGCACTGTTATTTGTCACATATAGCTAAAAGTGTAACTTAAACTAACAAGACAAGTACAGAAAGATACAAGAAACAATAAGTTTCATATCACTTTCTTAATGTCAGTTTTAATCCTTCTATTCTTTTCATCTCATTCTTAATATGCATTGTATCAACTAAGAAATTTAACTTGAATGAAGGATTAGACTATAACCAAAGGTCAGGTTATGGTATAATTTTATAGTTAATTGTCCTAATTTGACAATAATACCAAGTGAAATAAGTTGTGATAATGTTACCAAATCACCCCTTGTAATAAATAAAAGATTTTAGAGAAACTTTCATTTTCATGCTTCTAACTAGGATTTGGTATTAATTACCGAGTATTCGATTGGTTCTTCTGAGATAAGAAATAAAGGTTATTTCATATTAAAATGAGAAAGATGCATGAGGACAAATGAAAATGGTCAAAAGCATTTGTACTTCTTAAATAAAAGTCAGTTGTAACCGCCGAAGTCAAACCTTCAGTCTCAAGTACTGCTCACTCACTCACCCTCTCCAGGTACCTGTTACTTACATGATATTATAATTACAAATGGAAAAAATATAATCCAACTAATTCTATTAGCTAGTAAACAAAAAAACAAGCAAAAAACTATTTTGGAGAATTTGTGTAATAATAATTTTTGTTGCATTTTTACTCAAAATAACAAGGATTCTAATATAGAAAGACCAACAATAATTAAAAAAGTTAGCATGAATAATCGTCTCTTCATTAGAGAATATTTTGTCTCAATTCATACTCTCTGGCTAGGAAATTTAATTTAATAGTTTTTTAGTAGTTAAAACTCAACTATAAATAGATCAACTCAACAAATAGAAGACCTGTAGGCTGTAGCTGCAAAAAGAAATTAAAAGCTACCAACTACAAGAAGAACAATAACCATATTAGCTCATCAAAACATGGATTTAATGAGATAAAACATTCTAACACATAAAAGACATAGATCTAGTCACACTAAAGAGAACAGATGATCAAGTAAGAGGTAAAACAAACACAGTTTTGCATATGAACTCCTTAAGAAAAAGTGGGTCCACAACTGCATGCATGAACCACCATTGCTGTAAAAGACTTAGATCTGTACTCCAACCTGTTGAATAACTTTGAAAAACAGATAACTACGGACTACAGTGAATCTAACTATTACAATGAGTAGATCTAAGAAGAAACTTCAAAAAACCTGTTGAAAGCATCACTAAAACTCTTGACACAAACCATGCATCAAGTACAAAAGGAGGCATAATAGAGTAACTTACCGAATCAGCTCTCTTACCAACAAGGAAAGGAAGCAGTAAACAGTTTTGAAAGTTAGGAAAGCTCCTAATACAGGAAAATTATCTATTGCTTCTTCTTCAGAGCACCTTGATTTCCTATATTGACCACTAAAAGCTTACTTCACACTGTTTCAAACACTAAGATACCACTCATTTTATACACAATTATGAAAACCTTGTCGGTGAGAAGTTAACGCTACGTGGAACGCTCAAATTGCCAAATGTACGGTGATTAAATCTTGAAATTTGTCTTTTTTGGTTTTAAATGAATCTATTGACATATTTAGCAGAATAATGCCGTTTTAAATAACGACAAATCTAACAAGGTAAGCTTTAAAACATATTCCAAAAACCATAGCATTCATTAACTAATCTTACCTTCTCATATCTGGCAACACGAAATCCTCAGGCATTGAGGAAGACTTTAAAACAATACTCGTAGTTGATGCAAAGAATCATTAAAATTGATATCGTAAAATAAGTGAAGTAAGCTCAGCATGCTTGCATAATAAAATGATATAGCAGTTCTATCTTCCCCAATATAATTTGTACATGGTGTTACATGGTTGAAGTATTATCCTTCAAATATGCTTGCAAAGATGCAATAGTGCACTCAAGAAACTATCAACAAGTAAAAAATAACCAAACAAAACTAGGCATCATTGGTGGATAGAAATTTTGCATATATTTTGGGAATGGTAACAAGAGAATGATCAAACTACAAAAGTGAAAATTCTTTATTGGCAATTCGATATCAAGTATGTAATCAATTAGGGTCCACCTACATTATTCTACATGGCTGAGTCTGTGACTGACCAATCTTTATATGTAGCTCACCATAGTTCAGCTGTAGACAGCTTTGTACATACATGGTATAGTGTTCCTCTGAGACCTGACTAATTTCAATCCTAATAACAAACCCACTTGCAATAGACTTATCAATCAATCTAGCATACAAAGGTTTCGTTGTATCTGCTCACTAGATAATACAGAACTAAATTGACACTTCCCTAGTATACTGCACAAAACAGGGCATAAAAGTTTATTGAATGGGAAGACAATATCATTCATGCCTCTAATTTAAGGGTTGAATCAATCATATTGACAACACAGTTTTGTTGAGTCCAAAGTTGTGTGCATCTTCCAGCCTTGGTCAAGAGAATTTCATCTGGTCCTTGATCAACCCGCTTCCCACTTTCTAGAACGGTTATCTACAAATTACATTTGAAAGATGGAAGTAAGAATAAAAGCACTGAACAGCTAGCGAAGTGAATAATATCAGGCAGACCAGAAGGTGCTTAAAAAATCTCAAATTTATCCCACACTCCAATCAAAGTTGGATCAGATTTAATATTACACCCTTTTTGCTAGAATATTCAGATTTCTTTATGATCAAGGGGAAATGCATCCAATTTGTAGCATACAAACACAAACGTGCCAAAACATGTGGATAAAAAGATAGTAATAACAACAACACACATTACATCCTAAAACATCATATGCAATTTTGTGTTACCTAGTGGATATAGAAGCTTTGTATTTTCACGCGCTAGCAATACGGCTTTCTCAAGTAAAATGCAGGAGAACATAGTTTATGGCGACATGCAGGGGAACATAGTTTATGGCGACTAAAAACTAGTGTAGAAAGATGCTCTAATGGTGCTGTAACAGAAACATTACTTCTAAAATGTGTATGGTTATATCAGATAGAGAGAGCAACAAAATCCTAGAGTAGCAGCATTTGTGTTTCAGGACCTTAGCAGAAGAAAAATATCATCAGACAGCATTGCTGTTCTAAGCCTACGAGCTACAAAATTTGATGTTCGATTATTGGCTAATAACTTCAGTGCACTTAATATCTCTGCTTCTGTTGTACTGTCAAGTGCACTTGTAGCCTCATCAGAAAGCCTAAAGGAACAGAAATCAAGTTAAGGGATAGAACGATGATCAACTTATAAAACATCACCAATGTCACGATCCAACAGTAAAATCTTGCCAATCATATTCAATCCAAAATCATGTGTTGATATTCAAATACAACTGATGTCTTGTTAGGTGACAAATATTAAATTGGTATATCTTCTTATGTGACAACTTGTAGAATAATGCAATTAATGTCAGTATCAATGCAAGTGTGAACCAACTCATTTCACATGGAGTTTTAGAAGCTATTCCATCCAGGTAATGGAGCAAAGAGTTCGGAGGTTTCAGCAGAAAACAAGATGGTAGACATACAATTGTTAGCTAGAGATATTGTCGTTGCTGTGCTTGTCGTATCTTCTCGAGTATTATTACTCTTAACAGTAACCATCATCGTCCTCATCTTGACTGGCACTTCTTCTTCTGCTACAATTACTAGTAGTAAAAGAATTAAATGTTGTTGTTGGATTTGAAGAAATTGATTAGTGCTGCTGCTGTTGCTGCCTCCTGCGGTATGCCATGATTGTAGACTCCGGAAGAAGGGAAGAAGATGAGAATCAGATCCTATCCTTTATTCTACTCTGATGATAGATTGGATTCGAACCCTAACAACCCAATTCAATTCAACATACCCGCTCGCTTGCATTTTTTTTTTCTGCGAATGTCATTGTCAACTCAACCTCCTTCTCCCTCGCTCTCGCCCTCCCTATTCCCTACTCCCTAGTTCCTCCCAGAGCCTCCATTTTCTTTCTTTCTTCTTTCTTTTTCAGTACTAATTATCGGACTAGTTAGTAGCACTGTAGCAGCTACTTCTATTATGAATATTAGAAAATTAAACCAAAAAACCGTTTTTTTAGATTTTTATTTTAATTATTGAAATTTTTAATTGAATGTAAATATTTTAAAATGGGATTAATTAGTATTGTATTACTTTATACAAAATGTTATTAAAGATAATATTATAAAATACTTTTTAAAAATTAAAAATTAAAAAAGAAAATAATTTTTATTTTAAAACATTTAATATGTATTACTTCTTTCTTAATTATTTAATTTAAAACTTTCTTTAATTTGTCTTGTTTATTTTCTTATTTTAATTTTTAAGATATTATTTAAAATTAGTTTCATTGACTATTATTGGTGAGAAGTATATTGGTAGATAGTTGTACTAATTATAATTAAAAAATTGAATTAATTCAGTTAAATTAATTATAAAAATTTTGGAAACAATTAATTTTTTAATTCAGTTTAACTAATTATTCAATTAATTTTCATAATCATTTAACAATCTTTTTTAATTAAATTTTAATAGATAAAAATAACCTATTTCTTCAATTATATTTAAAATCATTCAATTAAATAAAATTTTAAACTTTAAATCCCATTTATAATTTATAATTTATTATCTCAGACCATTTCATTCGTTTCTTACCCTTTTGTTTCCCGTTTATCTTGTTATCTTTCTTAGTTACTGACTTGTAATTCTAAAAAATGTAGAGCTTCTACACTCCCAGTAATACATCGAGGCAATAGGCCACATGCAATCCCTATCCCTATACTCTTGAGTTGATTCATCCTGCGTCCAATTCAGGATATCATTCGTAGAATTACCTTCCAAGGCATTTCGTATACCGAACTAATCAACCACCATTTCAACAACCAAACGAATAAGATTAATCAAGATCCTAAAGCCAGATACTGATGCAAAACTTGATTTAGATCTTCAAAATCCTCGGTTTCAAAATTAACAAAGATAACCATAAATAGTCCACAAGCCTTGTAAAACAATAAAGTACTTTTAGATGACAATTTTCGAAACGAAACTTCCTTTCAGTAAACAAATGAGAAGCCTATGCAGTAGCAGGCAAGAAGGCGCATCCCGCCTTTCGTCCCGCAAGGGGTCCATGGCATCCAAGGAGCTGGAGAAATTGAAAGCAGTCATTAGATTCCGTGTGCATTTTTACCGAGAAACCAAAGTTAGAGACTCCGAATACGACATAGCTGGGGAAAGAAAATTACAACCATAAAATTATATTGAGTGGCATAGCCAAAATTAAAAAACTAACCTTTGCATTCACACCATCAGGAGCAATTCTGTTCTCAGCCTTCAGTCTCACATAATCAGTGCGGCTGAACTTAGTGAAGCCCCTGAACACCAAAGTCATCCAACAATTTAGAAATATGAATCTTCTTTGCATTCAAACTACAAAAACATTCAGATCAAGAAGAATTCTCCAAGATCACTGGCCATTTAATACAAACAGGTTGCCTCTCAGAACAACAACAAAACTCAGATCAAGTAATTATCCAATAATACCCTTTAATGCAACATGTCGACATACAATCTAAGAGAATTTTGCACTGAGTTGGGTAAATTATAGCCCAATGACAGCAGACATTTCTAAATTAAAGGGCCAAATGATAGGAAGCCACCTAGGACAATTACTAACAACAAACAATACAAGTAGGTGAGCCAATTTATAAAACGAGGCAAACTATTTGACTAGTAAATTCTTAGACAAAAAGGAGCAAAGAAAAAAAGACAGTTTCAAGGTGACATTAGAATCAATGCATACCACTTCCTGCTGACAATAATCTTTTGACGACCAGGGAACTTGAATTTAGCCCGGCGAAGAGCCTCCTGCGCATGAACACCATTGCTGTCCTTGCATCGAACTGACAAAAGAACCTGACCAATGGCAACTCTAGCACAAGTGCCCTGTGGCTTTCCAAAAGCACCCCTCATACCAGTTTGGAGCCTGTCAGCCCCAGCACAGGAAAGCATCTTGTTAATACGCAAGACATGGAAAGGATGAACCCTAACCCTCAAGTGGAAAGCATCCTTCCCAGCAAATTTGGCCATGTACTTGTTGCAAGCAATACGAGCAGCCTCAAGAGCCTCACTGGAGACATTTTCTTTCTCCCAAGACACCAAGTGAACGCAGAATGGGAATTCATCAACTCCCTTCTTCTTCATCCCAACATCATAAATTCTAATCTTGGGATCAGGCACACCACGGCAAAACCGTGATTTGGGGTATGGTTTGTTTTTTATCTGACGGTAACACCTTGCTGGTCCTATTTAAAAACAAGAGAAGAAACAACAAGATTTAGCTGGAAAGAAAAAAATTATTTTCACCAACTAGAGCCCTGAAAGCATATACAATATCCAAAAGTTACCCATCAAACAAAATACTTAACGTAATATTAGTTCTAATCTTATTTACAGCAAGAGAAACTATCAATCACCCTAAATCTATCAAAACATAAATTATAGCAACTTATGTTCTGCAAGAGCGAACGAATACAGCATTTCCCAAAAATAACTCACCGTGCAATGATAGTTCTAGGAACAGAATGATTACTACAGTGAAATGAACTAACTAAAAACATAAAACGGATCAATTCGTAAAACATGGAAAACATAAAACAGTCGGCAAAGTACTAACCATCATAATAAACTGAAAATCCAAAAGACTAAGAGATAAAGGAAAATGGATCAATTAATGATAAAGAACGACTATAACAGATCTGTGTGTGTGTAATGCACAAAAGATTAGACAAGAAATTTGAAGAGGCAGAAAGGAGGGACCGACTTACTTCTTCCCATGGCGGCAGAAAAACTGAAGAAGCTTTAGGGTTCTGACTTTGCGAGAGAGGTCCCTATTTTGGGTTTTATGCAGAAAGAGGACTGCATCTCATTACCCTAAAACCCCGAATTCCAATTTGAGGCCTTTTTTTCATAACAATAAGCCCACACAAGAAGTACACATAAAGTGCATATTACATGACCCATTCGGCCGTATCGTGTATCCTTTTTTATTTTTTATTTATATATTAGTTATTTATTTTTAAAATATTTTTTAATTTATAACAAATTCTTTATATATATATATATATTATTTATTTTTAAAATATTTTTTACTTTATAACAAATTCTTTATATATATATATATATTATTTATTTATTCACGAGCACCAAACTAACCAAATTAGTTTTTTTGATGCATTTCTTTTTTTATACAATTAGCAAAAGCCGGATATTAGGCGAAAGGATAAAATAAATTGTTAAATTTTATATTTAAATAAATATTTAATTTTTTTAAATATTAAACAAACTCTTAATTTTAACTCAATAACGTAAATTAAATTTTAAAGAGAAATCTATAAACAATACATAAAAAATTATAGCATAATAAGAAAAGAATTTCATTTGAATAATTTAAATAACTTAAAACATCATATGATTTAAATATTACATTTTTTGCATGTTCAAATAAAATTTAAGTGATTTAGTTTAGTTAATATTAAAATTTCAATTGCATTCATATTTTTAATTTTATTAAATTTAAAAGTATTTGTCTCTGTATTAGATAAAAAAATATTAAAGAGATATTTGTCTCAATAATTAATATTCGTGTTCATAAAAATTAATTAATTAGACAAATTTTATAAATTAATTAATTTTTGTTTAATAATTTTTTTGAGTTAAACTTTAAATTTTATAAAAATAGAAACAATCATTTTCAATTGTATATTAAATTTTTTAATTTTATTTAATCTTTTATCCGCGAGATCTAAGTTTAATTCTGAAAAAGAAAACTCAGTAGGAAGGTTGTTATCACGCAGAACAGTGTACATATACGTTTACAAAAGAAAGAGTAAGCCTATACGCATACCTTCAACAAAAAAGTTGATCTATCACAAACTTCAAGCTCTATAGTACATACTGTTAGAAATAATACATGTTAGTGAACTACTATAATCACAACTTAATTCCATATGCCTAACCACAAGTTGAATTGCCTAATGTATATTTAATAACCATAATGGGATGGTTAATTTGCTAATTGCATTTGAGGCACATGGTAGTACCCTAATTACTATATGTTGGCCCATTGAACTATAGTCCATATCATCCAATTAGTAATGAGACAATTAGCCCATTTTCTACCCCTTAGGGTAGAACATGTCATATACATGACATAAGGGGTGTGGTTGTTTCAAGTAGCAATACATTGTGTGTATTGGGTGAGAACAAGCAAGGGTCTTCTACCATAAGCTCTCTTGCAAAGGTTTGTATTGTTTTTCTCTTTGATAGGTTTTGGAGGAGCATGGAAATGGTGCAAACCCAAATGCCAAGTGTTGGAGGTATGTGTTCTTTAATCTTGTGATGCTCAAAATAAAATGAATCTGGGTTGTTAAATGTGTTTATTGATGCATTTATGATTAGCAATTGGTATCAGAGCTCCAGGTCATTTGATTTTAGGGCTCCATTTTCGATTGTTTAAAGGATTTTCGGTTGAAATCGGTTTTTTGATGAAACAACTTCGAAATGATGTATTAGTGGTCCAAAAGAGTTACTTGGCTGTTGCTATTGTGTTTTACCTCTGTTTTGGAGAAAGAATCACAGTTTTTGGGTGAGTTTTTCGTGTTTTATTCATGGCCGAAATGGGTTTGTTGCTTTCTTTATTTTGGAGCACCTTTGGCTGAAATGGATATGATAAATCAATAGATCGTGAAAAATGGAAGAAAACGCCTCAAAGATGGTCGGAAATGGAGGTCGGAGGTGGGAGTTCCAGCCGGGTCTGACCGGCTGGAGGTTAGGAACGACGCATACGGCGTTGTCACGGGCCTGGGCGCGAGCGACCCACCCGCGAGCCGACCCAACTGGGGGGGTGCGTGTGCGTCCATGCGCCCGACCGGGCTGACCGAACCGCGCCCGACCCGGGCGCCCGAACCGACCCGACTGTTTGGATTTTATTTTATTTTTTATTTTTTATTAAAAAAATATGAAAAAAATCAAAAAAATTAAAAAAAAAAAAAGTTTTTCTGGACCATTTTTCTTGTGTCTTGCTCCAATATTTATTTCTAATTTTTCCATATGTTTATGCATAAGATTAATTAGTAATTTTATTTGACAATTTTAATTGTTTTAATCTTGTTATGGCATAAACAATTTTTGTTAACAATAGTTAATGCTTATTTTTACCTATCGTAAAATTAAGCATGTGAAACTATTCATGATGAGGAATTTATTTTTAAATATTAACGTGTATTTAAATTTTGTATTTTTCCTCTAAAATGACGTTAAGATCCATACGGGTAATTAATTGTCTTGTCGATAATTACTGCTTTGTAGGATGCTTAATATGGTGAAGAAATTTTATTGAAATATTATGAACCGCACAATTTTTCTATCATTTCGATAGTATATTGATGATTTTGGTTGTGATATTTTAATAAATTGTTCTTACCTGTGAATGAGTTCTATATTTAT
>JANKOE010000008.1:6796026-6830225 GCA_026284465.1 Erythroxylum citrifolium
TATAACATAATTTTTAAATATATTATTTAATTATTTATTTATCTAATTGTAAACTTAAACCTTTAAACTTCAAAATATACAATTTAAAAAAAATCGCCAAACACAATACAAAATAAGATAACAAAACTCACTAGTCATATTTTATCAAAAAGATTAAAAAAAGATCAATAATCATAATATTCATTCAAGTTGAAATCATCATAATCAAGGCATTTTAAATAGACCGGCCGGTTCTTTCTTTCACCGGTTCAACGGTTTTTATCGGTCCGACCGTAAAATGAACGGGTCAATCACTCACAAAAAATACGGGCTAAACCGAACCGTTTTATGCTCCGATTCACCGATTATCTGGTCCGACCGACCTGTTCGATCCGATTTTTAAAACACTGCTTAAAGTACAACGAGGGTATATCTCTTTTAGGTAATCTATAACATAGTTTCGCTTAAAATGGTAAAACCATATATACTAATCAAGGAAAAAGGCTGAATTTAAAATTTTTAGTGGAATTACTTTTCCTTGTCTGTTCTTTGAGATCTAGTTATGATTTTGAATGTCAACTTTTCTTTTGATAGAAGAATTGACTTCATCAGAATTTGAACTTTGGAACTCTTTTTAACGTCGGAAACATTCCATATTATTCTATTAATAAAATTTCCATCGAAAGAATAAAAATGAAATAGAAACATGCTTATTTTTATTGTCTATTAAATAAGAATGACAATTTAGTGTAAATCTAATTCATAATAAATAAATAAATTTAATTTAATTAAGATTTGTGAATTTAAAATTTATGTTCGATCAATTTTGAGTTTAAAAATAAAATTTAAATTTAATTTCCAATTTTAAAAATTAAATTCTCAAATTCAGACCCGAATCTAATTTATTGCTAAGTTTAATATTAAATAATATTTAAATATTCATAATAATTTATAAAATTATGTATTATTTAAATAAATGAATGACATATTTAAATCAAGTGAGTATTTTTAAGTTTAAATTAAGATTCTTAAGGAATATTTTTCAACCACTTAAACGGTTAAACCATTATTAAAGGGAATTTATTTTTAAATTTTGACGAAGTAATTCTATGTTCTTTATCATAGGAAGGAGACAATGAGTATTATCCATTGAAACATAAGTAAATATGTCGACTTCCCATTCAACGCTGTCTGGATTTGTGGAATGTGCGACTTGCCAAACTCCAAAAACTAGAACGTGTAGTGGCAAAACAGTAAATTTGGCGAGATGAATGAACCCAAACAGACGAAAGATAACACAGCGATGCATCGTAGTGATTAAAGAAAACGTCTTTCCCTTAATCTGCTCAAAGTTAGTAGCGAAGGTGGAGTTGCTCTGTCTCTCTCTCTTTCACGCCTTCTGTGCCCCTCCCCTTCTCTCTCTAACACTCATCCCACAAATTTACAAGTTTGCTGCTCTCTTTCTCTCGGTTTCGTTTACCAGAAAGCTCTGTCTTCTTTTTCACTCTTTAACGCGCGACTTCACCCGCCCATCTCATAAAATTACTCACTCGCTCACTATCTTTTACTGCCTTTTCTCTTTGTTGGGTGTTTGACGTAAGAAGTTTTAAATGCTGCTAATGATGAGCATACTCTTTAAGATACATCTCAGAAGTCGTACACAAACATTCGCCTCTCAGAGTTCGTGAATTCTTATGTTCCTCAATCACCTGTGCTCCCAAGATTCCACGTTTCGACTTTTTCCTGGATCTGATGCTGTCCTTGAAATAAAGATTCTTCTTTTTCCTCCGTTGTGGCTTCGACGCCGCTTCCCTTTTGGCTGCCGGAAAATGGAGCTGCTGCGGCCAAGTTTATATGTCGTAGAGCATTACTAGATGACAGAGTCCTACATGCTTCCAGGTTTGCAACTCTGCCCTTTAACTGGAGTCTGGAGGTTTTAGATTGTTGACAGTTTTAGCAGCTTACAAATTCTTTTGTGCTTCTTCAAGACTCTAGATCTGTCTCATTTTTGTTGACACCTTCCAATCTAAAAGTTATTCTGAGGGAGCTGAAGCATTTGAATTTGCTTGTTTCCTTTGAAATCAACAAATTTCAAGCTTCTGTCGGCGTTTCTTGAACTAGTTTTTTTTGGGATCTCGACTTGTTTTGTGGGTCTTGCAAGTTTGTAATTTTTGCTTCTTTTATTTTCTCATCTATTCCCAATTCCCTGGTTGATTAGTGTACTTTTGGTTTAGTTGAACAGTTCCAGCTGCTGTTCATTTAACTTGCCCGTTACACAATCTCAAAATCTGACAACTTTATTCGTTCCTTTGGTCAACTTTTCATTGTCAATGGCGTTAATAGAGGTTAAGAAATTGGAGTTAAACCAGAAACGGCTCTTAAATCCGGGCAATGTTAGTATCTCACCGTGAGATTTATAAATGCAAAAAGATCAACTTCCTATCTCACCAGTCTTCGGATTCTCCTATGTGTTGTTGAACTGATTAGCATGTAAAGCGTGAGTCACTTTATCGGTACTCTTTGATGAGCCAAGACATGCCCTGCATTACCTTTTCATTTTCTATTTACTTTCTTGTTTTCTCTTTTCGGTAGTGAACCCAGCCAACGCTCTCTGGCTGACATTATTGACATTGAACATTTCACACAGAAGTCTTAGAATACGATAGAAAGGAAAAGTATTGTTCTTCTTCTTTTTTCCCCCCTCTTGCTTTATTCGTTCTCTAATGTCTTTTGCCTGCTTTTGGGTAATGTCTTTTTTGGAGCATTACTCAGGATGTTGGGTATAAATAAAGAGGAAAACGGCCTTAACTTTTCTCCCCGGGAAAGCTTAATTTGGGAAGTTAAATCGGGACTCTTTCTAGTTAACAATTTGTGCCTTCCATTATTTCTTCGTAGAACCTAAATGACATTCTGTCCTCTTGACAAATAAATTGATTGCACAGCTGGTGTAGACTTCTACCACCCTCAGGCCACCTCATTTAGTATTTGGTCTTGCAGATGAAATATGTCCTACTTCTAACGGCAAAGGTAGGTGTTGCATTAAATCCAAAATTGTAAAGCTAGATCACCTCCTTACCCTACGTTACAAGGTTCTTGTTTTTCTACGTGTCCTGAAGGACCTGAACCTAGATTGATAATCCGTCATGGGACTAGAACTCTGAGGGGTTCCTTTTTTCAACACCTGCTGAACACAGAAAACTAGTGGGCTCCTTCAGAACGGATCCTTGCTTTACAGCTAAGGACCTGTGACTTTGATGTTGTCCTTGCTGCAGTATGGCTTTTAATCCAAAGGAATTTGCATGTCCCGTTTTCTTCCTAGGATTTGCATATGTGCATTCACTAAAGGCTTATAATGTTGTTGTGTGGTTTCAATTTTAATCAGGAAATTTCAAGGTCTGCAGGAGTTCAATATTGTTGTACCCTGTGTGAATCAACTCTCCATGAAGTTCATCCTGCCTTCAGTTTTCTATTTCTTCTTTGTCCTGGTAACTCTTCTTCCTCTTTCTACTGCTGACCTGAAGGCCGATACTCAAGCCCTTCTCAACTTTGTAACTGTTGTACCACGTCATCGAAAGCTCAACTGGAATTCCACTTCCTCAGTATGCAAGTCCTGGGTGGGTATTACCTGCAATGCAAATAACACTCGCGTGCTTGAACTCCGGCTTCCTGGAGTGGGATTTGTGGGTCATATCCCAGCCAACACACTTGGTAAACTTGATGCCCTTACGGTTCTCAGCCTCCGCTCCAATCGTCTTAATGGCAATCTGCCTTCTGATATCACCTCTCTTCCATCACTCCAACGTCTCTTCCTCCAACATAATAACTTTTCTGGTGGCGTACCTACCTCCTTTTCCCCACAGCTCAATGTAATTGACCTCTCATTCAATTCGTTCACAGGTGGTATTCCTCAAGCAATAACTAATTTATCTAGTCTCACTGGACTGTATCTTCAGAACAACAGTCTTTCAGGCCCCATACCAGATCTCAACAACACAACAATCAAGCGCTTAAATTTAAGCTATAACCACCTTAATGGCTCCATTCCACCATCTCTTCAACATTTCCGTAATTCATCCTTCATTGGCAACTCTCTATTGTGTGGACCACCTCTTAGTCCTTGCTCCATCATCCGTCCCCCACCTTCTCCAACTCCTTTCTCTCCCCCACCTCCAATTCCTAGAAAGAAAAGCTCAAAAGTGAAACTGACAACAGGAGCTATCGTTGCCATTGCAGTAGGAGGATCTGCAGTGCTGTTTCTAATTGCTTTAATTATCTTGTGTTGCTGCCTTAAGAAAAAAGACAATGGAGGCACTGGCGTGTTGAAAGGGAAGGCTGTGAGCAGTGGTAGGGGGGAGAAGCCCAAAGAGGATTTTGGCAGCGGGGTGCAAGAACCTGAGAAAAACAAGCTGGTGTTCTTCGAAGGTTGCTCTTATAATTTTGATCTCGAGGATCTGTTAAGGGCTTCAGCTGAAGTGTTAGGAAAGGGGAGTTATGGCACTGCATACAAGGCTGTGTTGGAGGAGGCAACAACTGTGGTGGTGAAAAGGTTGAGAGAAGTGGTCGTAGGAAAGAGGGACTTTGAACAACAGATGGAGATGGTGGGAAGAGTTGGACAGCACCCTAATGTTATTCCACTCCGTGCTTACTATTACTCAAAGGATGAGAAGCTTCTGGTATATGACTACGTACCGGCTGGCAGCTTATCAACTCTTTTACATGGTATGTTTTAACACTCAGCAACTTTTCTTAAACGTTTCCTATAAGCTGAAGGATACTACTTATCACAAGTTTTTATTTTGTTGATGACATTCACTCATTTTTTATGATCCCGCCGCTAAACAGTGCTAATACTTCAATTCAAATTGTTCTATTCTTTTTTCTGTCAATGATCTTCTGCACGTATACGAATATGAATAGGCATCTCTGTATTATTGCAAAGAACAGCATTGATCACTAGTGTTTTTTGTTTCTTTGCCCTGTTTACAAGACAACCATCTAAAATCTAAATACAGGTTTAAAGTAGTAATCATCATCTGTTGAGCAACAGCATTAGCTTAACTAGTCCTATCCTTTTTCTAATTACCAACCAACTGTTACTTATCATGCGAAGAGACCCTTCCTAAGGCTAAGCTAAGACCTATCTTTGCTACAACTTCACTTTGTTCTTGATTGTACGGACAATTATACACTGGAATCCTATACATTTGTAATATTACAACAGGAAGCAGAAGCTCTGGAAGGACTACATTAGATTGGGACTCGAGATTAAAGATCGTACTTGGCACTGCAAGGGGAATTTCTCACCTTCATTCTGTTGGTGGCCCAAAGTTCACTCATGGAAATATCAAGTCCTCAAATGTTCTCATTAGCCAAGAGCATGACGGATGCATTGCTGACTTTGGTCTGACTCCACTCATGAATGTCCCAGTAACTCCATCTAGAAATGCTGGGTATCGTTCTCCTGAGGTGATTGAAACCCGTAAACACACGCATAAATCTGATGTTTACAGCTTTGGTGTCCTCCTGCTGGAGATGCTAACCGGCAAAGCTCCGCTCCAGTCACCAGGCCGTGACGACATGGTTGATCTTCCTAGATGGGTGCAGTCGGTAGTAAGGGAGGAGTGGACAGCTGAAGTCTTTGACGTTGAACTGATGAAATACCAAAACATAGAAGAAGAAATGGTGCAGATGCTACAAATAGGTATGGCCTGTGTAGCAAAGGTGCCGGACATGCGACCAAACATGGAAGAAGTTGTTAGAATGATTGAAGAAATCCGGCAATCTGACTCAGAGAACCGGCCATCTTCTGAAGAGAACAAATCAAAGGATTCAAACATGCAGACACCCTGATTGATTTGCCAAAGTTATCACCTTTATTAACTTGCAAGATTAAAGGTTGAAAATTTCTTCAGGCCATTAAGGAACCTTACTTGATAATCGCAAGGCTGAGCGTGTGAATTTGTCAAGTTCCAGAATTATTCCGAGCCACATTCTTTTCTAGACATGTAATTCTATGTTTGCTTTCTTCTCTTTTTCTGGTTACTCGTGAGTATGCATTCATTTATTGTAATATCCAATTCAAATATTACCAATTCTCTTCAATCAAGAACTCGCCCCTCGCAGCATTCGCCATCTTCCGTGAACAGGTCAAAGTCATTTTGAATTCAACTTATAAAATTATAAATAAATACTCCCTCTTATTCAAAATAAGTGTCGTTTTAGAGGGGTTTTAATTATTCAAAATAAGTATCGTTTGTGATTTTTTATGCATATTTATGATTTTACTTTCAAAATTATCCTTTAATTTTTTTCACATCTTAATTACACAAATAAGGTATATAAGACATTTCATTAACTTTCTTAATAAGTGTGTATTTTGAATAAGAAGGAGTAGTTGGACCCATTGTTTGGTTAATGTGGATAAGATAAGACCATGGGATTGGTTGATATTTGGTGGAGGTCTGTATACTTTTACAACAAACTTTAATCAAAGTAAAAAAAGTATACAATTATTGAGATGTTAATAATTATTTGACAACTAATATAGTTATATAGTAAAGAAAAATTGGCTCCATATAACAATGTTTGAGCTTTTAAAATTCTTTTTCTTTGGTATTTAAAAAAATTACAAAAATCAGAAAAGAGATATCAATTATACGATTGTATTTAAAAAAAATATTTTCGTGATTAAAAAAAATATTGTTGGTAAAAGGAAATTAATTGTTTTATATGTTATGGATAAGAGGAAATTAATTGTTTTATATCCATTATTTATAAGGATTTACTAAAAAGGAAAGTAAAAAAAGGGGAAAAGTGGGACGTTGATCTTACGCGAAAGGTAGAGAAAGGAAAATTCTAGAAACAGAAGCCACTCGCTTCATCTTTCTTCCCATCCGCCGTCGCTCTTTAGCTATTTAATCACGAGTATAAGTTAAGTTTTGGCTTCTTCTCCTATTCTCTCTCTCGATTGGCGATTCTAGGTTTGTTTCTCTGGTCTTGTATGCTTCCCTTTCGTTCTCTTATTGATTATGGCGTGTATTTGGTAATTTGGTTTTGGGTTGTTTGTTCGTTTCGCGTGGTGTTTTAGGTGATTTGAATTTCAGATATTTTGGAGGATGGCTTCCAAACGCATCTTGAAGGAGCTCAAAGATTTGCAGAAGGATCCTCCAACCTCTTGCAGTGCCGGTATTCTTCAAGGATCTTTAGATTCTTTTTGATTTTATGATATTCCTTTTTATGTTTACGTTGAATCTATGCGGGCTAATTATAATTTATTGTTAGGTCCGGTTGCCGAGGATATGTTTCATTGGCAAGCAACAATCATGGGACCTGCAGATAGCCCATATGCTGGAGGTGTCTTTTTGGTTTCTATTCACTTCCCTCCTGATTACCCCTTTAAGCCTCCCAAGGTACTCATTGATTTTATGCATGCTAATTTATATATGTGATTTTAATGTTGTTTATCAAGTTGCGTTATTGCATTAAGAGGAATAGCTGATGGCATCACATGGCAATGAAATGTGATGAAGTATTATGTGTCATAGTTATATTTGTGAGTCTTGTATATCATGGCAATCTTTTTCTTCTGGGTATGAGTGTCCTAATATAGTACAAAGAGACAACAGGGGTTTACAATGAAACTATTGAAAGAGAGTTAGAAAGATTGGATCGGAACGTACAATATATATGGAAATCTTATTCAATCATTCGCAAAAAGCATTTTGATTTTGATTTTGCGTATTACAAGTTCTTGGTGAAAGACTTGATAGAAAACTATGATACATGTTTCTTTGCAATTCCATAGCGTGCAACATCTTGGTGTATCATTCTTCTGGTAGAATTTTCTTTTTAGCTGTATAGTTTTCATTCTTCTCCATATTTGTAGCTTGTTCAAAATTTTGTTCATCCAATTGAAAGTTGTTTTGCTTTGTCATGTAGTTTGCTTGACACTCATTCTGGTGTATATAGTGAAAACACATCTCCATTTCTTCTTTTTTGACTGCTATGCGTTTCTTTGTTTTAGAAGTTTTTACATATTGATTTGATGTGCAAACCAGGTTGCGTTCAGAACAAAAGTTTTCCATCCAAATATTAATAGCAACGGTAGCATATGTTTGGATATTCTCAAAGAACAATGGAGCCCAGCTTTGACTATTTCCAAGGTTTGCTTTGATTTTCCTTTTCTAAACATCATTTAAATGACTGCACTTGATAACAACTAGCAGTCTGTGCTTTAAAATTGACTTGTTTACTCGTGCAAATTACAGTTCTAGTCATTTGTTGTATAACAAGTATGCTTTTCAGTGACTATCTGCTTCTGTGTGCTTCATTCTTTATCATTACTATTGATGCCTAAAATTATACAATGGCAATCAAGTTTCCTATCTAAGGTGTAAAGGTTTGGTGGGGAAGCCGTACAGGAACTGGCAGGGGAACATTATCCCCACATTTTATTCATGTGGATAATTTCAACTAAATTATGGCGGTTTAGCTGTTGTATAAGTTAATAAGATTACTTAGTTATGTCAATGCTTTGGGAAGACCAATATGTGACCAAGAGTGCAATTATCTGATGCGCCTTGGAAAAGTTTTGTTAAGAGTTGCACAAACTTGTCAGTCCCTCAATTTTCTGTTAAACTTCCAGACAGTGTCAATGGGCATTACTAAAAGGTTATTCTTGTCATGGAAAAAGGATAGGTGGTACAGTTCATATTATCTGGGGAACTGGGCCACTTGACTCCTACTTCTCATCTGTAGTGCGGTTTGTCAGGAAGAGTTGGAAGTAATTATTGGCCTCCTATCCTGGTCTTCTTTTCATTCAGTTATTTACACAAGAAACAGAACTCTTGTTAGTTACTTGGTCAAATAAGTACTTCAGATAGTGAGGTTGAACTTCTGCATCTATTTTGAAACTTACTAATACGAAGGATTTGGCTGTTTTTTTGTGTTTGAAAATTTCTTAACCTTTGAACATTCTTGTAAGTTTTTGAACAGGCTGTGACATTATTATACCTTATTCAATGTCAAAAGTTGCTGAAAACTGATTTATTCTCTCGGGAATCTCTCGTAATAACACTTCATACTTGAATTTTAGGTGCTCTTGTCCATATGTTCTCTATTGACTGACCCAAATCCAGACGACCCACTTGTGCCTGAAATTGCTCACATGTACAAGACCGACAGGACCAAGTATGAAGCCACTGCACGCAGCTGGACTCAGAAGTATGCCATGGGTTGATCCAAAACATCCATTCACACAAAAGAAAAAGATTTTCGTACCCTCTGGTATTGGTTAGGTAAAGTTATAGAAGCGTTCGAATGTGCTGTTTCGTTTCTGGTGTTTTTATTTTGGACTTGAAGTTGAAGGCCGCCTCCATTAGTCTCTCAATACTTCTTGGAATAACATTTTAGAAAGGAGAATGAACTGTAATGTACTGTTATCTTATTTTTCTGCTAACAGAATGCTTGCTTGCTTTCTGGTTGTAGCATTTACTACGGGTTGAGAAGTCATTGGCTCAATGCGTATGAATGTATTCTTCACAAGATTGATACATATGGATTCTTTCGTAAGGTTTCGGTTATTTGAGTCACTGACAATGACCCATTTGCGGCTTGCTTTGGTTGAGGCTGCATATGTAAAGATCAGATCCTTATTATTATCTCGGTAATTATAGTGCGTGAATCATCAAGTATTGAGATTGATTTATGTCACATACCAGATTCTGAGAAGTTGATACGTCAAATTGCAGGCCAGCCATTGAGGCAGTGATGTATCATCTAAATCTCGTGGCTGTATCACAGCGCTCTATTTTATTAAAGAATTTATAGAATTTCCAGACATATCATGATTAAGACGACTAACTAAGCCTGGTAGTTCCTACAAGTGATTTTTCCTAAACACTTGTCACTTAACTGATAAAGGGTAAGAGTTCTATTAGAAATCTGGTACTGACGCGTAACTCTGAAGGACACGTATTAAGATCCACGGGAACAGGTGATTTTTCATCAGACAAAATGAAAGTCTCTTGGCTCATATGGGAGCAAAAACAAACGGTAGATTGAACAGAACTTGAAAAAAATCGCATCTTTGAAAGTGAGATTCGATTAGCAAATTAGCAAGGCATACATGCTCCATAATTTTTTTTTGGGTAAAAACGACAATATAACCGCTAAGTTAATTAATTATTTCATTATAAATCCTATAAATGTGCTTTCCAGAATAATTGTAGTTGATGTTGAGAAACACTAGTACGAGTGTGAATGTGCATCTGCCCAACAGAAGTAAATGACATTCAAAGCAGTGTTGGATGAAGATCTGAAAAAGGAACGACGGCACCACAAAGTCTTGGGGACAGAAGTGTTTGAGAAAATAAAGAAAAGGTCAATAATGAAGCTAGTTCTGTAACTTTGGAGGAGGTTGCTATTCAGTTGATGAAGAGCAAATCACAACTAAAAAAGCAGATTGCTGACGATTCAGGTCCTGAGTAGATACTAACAATTGGAAATGAACTTTTTTAATCGAGCAAATGCTGCATCTATGTTCACATCAAACATATAAAGAGTAAATTATAATTATCCTTATCGCTTAGTATACAAGCAATGATGGATTATAGGGGGGTGACCACTTTCATCTCCCCTCCAACTCTACTACATGATTTGCTAACACATGCGACTTTCCTTGGCCTTTGTCTAATTGCTTCCTCTTGAAGCCATATTATATCCAACCCAACTTTCAACGTCTTCACTTATTCAACTCAGTGGATTATTTTGTTTAATAATTTTTATCATATGTTTATGCTTCATTGGTCTACATTCTACATAGAAGGTTCGTTATTGTAATTATATATTCAAAGAGCTGAATGAGTTACAAATCATGAAGATTTTGGCGTAGTAAAATGTCTATGTACAAGTGATAGTGATGTGATTCAGGGCGGCCCTAAAACTGACGCGAGTGAGTGCTACGCTTACTTCAACCAAAAAAAAAAAAAATCCCATTTTGTAAATTAAGCCTCTCTATCCCTTTTTCCATCTAATCTGATCCTGCACTTATGATTGGAAAACAGCATATAAGCTTGAGTTTGGTGGAGTGAATGGAAAAGGAGTTTACATGGCTTCAAGATTTGCTTATAGACATAAATTAGTCAATGATGGACATTGATGGATGATTCAAAGAAAGAAAATATCTATGTCAATGTTGCGCACTGTTGCAGAGTTATAGCGTTAAGTCATATGTCCACTGTGACCCCAAAAATATCGGCTGGTGTAAGTTTTTATGTGGCAAGCACGTAGACACGAGTAAGGGCTAAACTAATTACGGCTAAGGCCTCCAGTACTAATCCAGAAAGCATGTGTCTCCTTGCTATATAGTTTTTCACGGATAAAAAAAGAAGCACAAGTAGAATGTGTAGGCATGCAAAAGCGACCCGAACAATTTGGAAAGAGAGAGGCTTGAAGTACTCAATAAGAGAAAGGATTGCCCAATTACTCAGTGAAGCTAAATCATAGATGTATGGGGCACTAGCAGCTATCTTGATGTGGATGCATGTGGTTTGCCTGCTTGTAGAGCTTTTTCCTTTGCATCAGGCGAAAAAAATGTGCAAATGAGAAATGGGTTTGGTGTAGTATAATGATTACCAATCAAAATCAAAGCCAAGCTATGATGGATCTAAGTTTTGTTTATGTAGACGATAGATCATCTGGTGATATAAAGTAGCTCTGATGGCTGTAGGATTTTGATATACTCCAGTGATCTAGATATGAACTAACAGATGTTCAGACAAAGTGAGATCCTCCAATTTGATGTTGAAATCAGGTGCTATTGTCAGAATAACACTTTCATTAGATCATCCAACCTCATGTTGAAATTAGATGGTATTGTCAGAAAAACACTTCCATTATTGAGCATTATCAGTAAGGTACCAATCAAAGCATTCTAGTATGTTGTATAGGCAGTGTCTATAAGAAATATCCTGGTTGTAGCAGGTATTCTCTTTCTTCCATGAAGTGTAAGAACAAGGTGTATAACTCCAACATGAAGATGTGTGTGATTGTGCTCCCTTCTGGTGTAGAGGTAGACAAACATTACTCCACTGATTAACTGGTTCAAGTTAGTGAAAGAAAGTGATGGCTCATGAACTGGCTCAGGCTTGGGCTTTGGCTTTGGCTTTGACTTTGACTTTTTAGGTTTAGCTTGAGCTGCCTGACGATGAATATACTGTCTAATCAAAGGATAGTTAAACTTGAAGACCTTTGAATAGTCAGCTTCTTTTGGATACGTATGATACATAAGAGACGTGTATACTGGCTGTATGTTTGGAAATACTGAAGAGGATGAGCTATATACAGTTTTAGACCGTGCAGATTGCATATCAGCTTCCATTTGTTGCACAATTCCTTGTATCTTCTTAATTTCTCTAACTTTGGCGTTGAAGTCAGGTCCAATATAATGTGTAGCAATGTAATGTCGAAGATCAGCATCAAGTTGCTAAATCTGAGCTTCGTAAGACTGATATATTTGTTGGATTTGCTTAGAGAAGGCGTCGACTTTATGTTGAGTAACATGAGTTTGTTGATTGATTCCATCTAGCTTAGAATCAATTCTTCAAAGAACTTTGTTCTATGCTACTGAATTTGATGTTTGCCAGTTAAGTACTTCATCAGAAGGATTTGAGACAAGTGCTCCTTGTGAAGTGATTCCTGTAGCTTGAATATAAGGGCTAGAGATAACCCTAATTGTTTCATCAGTACTCCTTTATAAAGAAGGAAAGTCTTCCTTATATGGCTTAACCATCATGCAAGGTATAGGAGTAAGAGTCATAACAGGAACTGCTGGCTTAGATTGACAGGTAGAAGATTTCAGCATCTCAAGAAGAGATCTGGGTCTGAATCTTTTAGTTTGTAGGCTAACAGATTTGCTGGAATCATCTGGAGCTGGATCATCCTTGTGTGGATGATGTTGTTGAGAAGGCATACAATGTGGTTTTGGCTTTTTCTTCTTCCTTCTCCTTATGACATACCATTCATCATCTACAATCCTAATGAAAATGAGTTAAATCAATTCCTGCACAAACTACACCCATGTGAGCTCAGTCCTAATAAGCGACAAAAGACATATTAACATGATACTGATAGCTCAAGTAATCCAAATTCTCCATCTAATCTACAATCGTGGCACGAACCAATTCGTGACAAATAATGCTTTAGATGCCTTGGATTCCAACACTTATAATGAGACTCGTCTTTTTAGGAGTTTACTTTTAAGAATTTTAATGAAAGAGAATCTTTGTGGCTCACAAACCACTGTACAAGATTCCATCTTATCATCATACTGTATGCTTTCTAGAAAGTTGTGATGAGGTGACTTTAAGCCCAAATAGCAACAATCCATTGGTACTGTGCAATGGGAACGCAGAATGCAGTCTTATATCTCTCAGTTGGCTGAATATCCAGTTAACAAAATCCTACTTTAAGATCAAACTTGGAAAAGATAACAACTTTTTTTAGAAATAGTACCTGAGTACTGATCTTTGGAAGAGGAAACTTGTCATCTTGCAGGAATGCATTCAGAGGCTTAGTCAATTACTAATATGTTTTTTCCACACTTTTGCTTTGAATGTTTGTTGACATAAAATGCTTGGCAAGCCCAGCTTGATTCTGTGGGCTCAATCATTCCTTGCTTCAGAAGGATAGCACACTCATCTTGTGCAAGCTTTAGATCATCAGAGCCAGCTTTCGTATCTTGATCAAACGTAACATTGTCTTTTAATAAGAGTCGGTAGGGAAAGAGCCCATTAGTAATGGAAGCACTACCCAATGACCCTGTTCATTTGTCTTCAACTTTGTTTGTGTCTAGTTTACCTTTTAGTGTAAAGCGTGTATTATCTAATCATATAGAAAATCTAGTAGAAATTACCCATGTTCCTGTAAAAAATCGTGTTTGTGAGTCTTCTTTACCTTTTTTGAATCCTTACAATATTTATTCTCGTGATCGTTTTTGGACAAGAAGTATTCGCACTATATTATCTACATATCGCCTAAAAGTAAAAGAAATCATCCAGAGTTCCAGATTAACACAGTATGGCCTCAGATCTACAACCGCAGAACAATACGTAAAGCTTGAAATCCCTAAAGAGCTGATCTCTCTCTGGAGAGAGCACAATTGTACACATCTTCATGTTAGAGCTATACGCCTTGTTCTCACACTTCATGGAAGAAAGGGAATATCTGCTACAACCAGGATATCTCTTCTAGACACTGCCTATATAATATACCGGAATGCTTTTATTGGTACCTTGCTGACAACACTCAATAATGGAAGTATCATTCTGACAATAACACCTGATTTCAACATCAGGTTGGATGATCCCACTTTGTCTAATTGTCTGCAAGTTCAGATCCAGATTACTGGAGCAGATCAAGATCTTACAGCCATCGTGGCTACTTTACATCACCAGATGATCTATCATCTATAGAATCATGCTTTGGACCTTAACTTTTCAAATTCTAATTCAGATGCCCTTTACATGGTTGCTAATCGTTCCAATTATCAAATTACTATCATCCAGATCTCGAAGCAACTACCAACACAGGAGCTTGAAAAGTTTACTGAATGGATCACCAAATACCAAAAGGTGTTCCACGCACCTCATCGACACTCTTTTCACACAACAACTCCTCCGATTCTAAAGACCTTAAAAGATGGAACGGTGAAGACCATCTATGCATAGCCCAATGAGGATCCATTTTGACCCTCTACATTAGGATCTGTCTTTATGATCCAGCCCGTATTTTCTCATACGGAAGGTAAATATGGTCCTCCTATCTATTATTTCAAATATAATGGAGATCCAATTTATGTCAGTTATCATCGTGGACATTTTGTATGGGATGTCAACTCATCTATGTGTGAACCCGACTGTGAAGTCTATCTCAATCCTGAGTTAGATAGTGATGATGATGATGAACAGTATGCTAGAAGGAGAAGGAAGAAGAAAAAGCCAAAACCTCGTTGTATGTCTTCTCAGCAACTTCATCCACACAAGGATGATGCAGATCTAGATAATTCTAACAAATCTATTGGTCAACAAACTGAAAGATTCAGGCCCATATCTCTTCGTGAGATGTTGAAATCTTCTACCTGTTAATCTAAGCCAGCAGTTCTTATTATGACTCTTATTCTTATATCCTGCATAATGGTTAAGCCATATGAGGAAGACTTTCCTTCTTTATACCAAAGTACTGGTGAAATAACTAGGGTTATCTCTAGCCCTTATATTCGAGCCACAGGAATCACTTCACAAGGAACACTTGTCTCAAATCCTTCTGATGAAGTACTTAACTGGCAAACATCAAATGCAGTAGCACAGAACAAAGTTCTTCGAAGAATTGATTCTAAGCTGCATGGAATCAGCCAACAGACTCCTCTTACTCAACATAAAGTCGACGCCCTCTCTAAGCAGATCCAACAAATTTATTAGTCTTACGAAGCTTAGATTCAACAACTTGATGTTGATCTTTGACATTACATTGCTACACATTATATTGGACCTGACTTTGATGCCAAAGTTAGAGCAATCAAGAAGATACAAGGAATTGTGTAACAAATGAAAGCTGATATGCAATCTGCAGGATCTAAAACTATATATGGCTTATCCTCTTCAGTATTTCCAAATATACAGCCAGTATACACGTCTCCTTTGTATAAGACGTATCCAGAAGAAGCTGACTATTCAAAGGTCTTCAAGTTCAACTATCTTTTGATTAGACAGTATATTCATCCTCAAGCATCTCAAGCTGAACCTAAGAAATCAAAGTTAAAGCCAAAGCCTGAACCAGTTCCTAAACCATCACCTTCGTTCACCAAAGCTGAACCAGTTAATCAGTGGAGTAAACCGTTACAGATCCATACACCTCCTACTTCTCCACCGAAGTCTCAACCTTCCACTTCATCTACTGGGAAGGACAAAGCACCTTAGACATAGTTCATAGAAACTCTTACATCTACACTTGTTATAAAAGATTCATCTGCTCAATCAGATAATACAGGAGCTTATTCTGAAGCCTTTGCCCCAACATCTGAAGTCTCTACAATAATCTCTGAGTCATCATTTGAACAAATCTCTGAACCATCTTCTGATTCTTCAGCCGAGCTAGCTGATCTGTCAAAATTATTACAAGTTCTGATGACTATGCCTGAACCTACTGAAGTTGAACCAGAAATAAGTAAAGCAGAATCTACAGGTACTCAACCTTTCTGACCTGAACCAGCACCACAAGCAGCACCTGCTCAACCAGCTGTTCAAACCAAGCCTACTTCAGGACCTTCATTCACTTTTGATGATCTACCACTAAAGAAATGGAGAGATCGCTTACATGAATTCAGTGCCTGGATAGATCTACAAATGACTTTACCAAATTATTCTTTACAGGATATTTTGTCTGAGTTTACATCTCATTTCACTGGTACTTTGCGAGAATGGTGGCAAAGTATTAATAACTATCAAAGACTTTAGTATATCCAAATTACTACAGCCGGAGCTCTTCTTGGAATAATTCATACGAAATTCATTGGTGACTTTCAGCTTATTGATAAGGAGATTTGTCATGAATATTTTGCAATGAAATGTTGTTCACTTGATAAGCGTGATCTACAGAAGTATTATCAACGAATGACAGAAAGGTACTATCTTCTTAATGGCTGGAATGATGTTAATCTTCAATATACTTTTATCTCATCCCTTCCAGATCAACTGCAACTGAAGTTACAAAGGACCATTATTTCTTTACAGCGAGATATGGCTAATATATCTCTTGGAGAAATTTACAGCTTGCCCTAGCCTCTCTTGATAAGTTATGTGATCAACATGTCTTATTCAAGAACATCATTAAGGGTGATCAAGTTCTCAAGCAGAAGACTTGTGCAAAGATCAGAAGACTTGTGAATGTCACAATAAGAAGAAAGATCATCTTAAACAAGTCTATCATAGAAGAAAGTTCCGTAGACAAATGGAAGGCTATAAACCTTTCAGAAAAACATATGTGAGCAAGAATGGAAAAAAGAGAAGAATAATTCGATTCTTCAAAAAGTCCTCACATTATAAGAAAGCTGATCGATGTTTTCTCTGTGGACAACTAGGACACTTTGCACGTACTTGTCCTCACAAGACTAAGAAGGATGTCAAGTTATTAAAGTAGATGCAATCAATTTTTCCCATTCATTCTTCCAATAACTTTGAAGATATGATTGAAAAACAATCTAATGAAGATGAGGACACAAAGTTTGTTGTTTCTATCACGACTTCTGAAAATGAAGAATCCTCTAACTCCTTTGCTTCTCTAGAGGACGATTCACTATACATGCTATAGCAAACCTGTATGAAGTGAGATTGTACTCCAGTTTGACGACCATACGTTCATATCCAACTCTTCAGATAAGATAAATATGATAGACCCATCAAAGCTATTGGTTTTATGGATATTGGACCGAGCCGTACGATCATGAAGCCCAAAATTTTACCCTCTGAAGTATGGACCTCAAATAATGAGTATTTTATAGCTGCAAACGACGATTCATTCAAAATAGAGCTTATTACAAAGAGAAAGATCGGGATACGATTCTTTCCACAAAGTACAGTTTGGACTAAAGTGCTTGAAAGCAATCTACCTGACCCAGATATTCTTATTGGTATGGATGTATACAGTAAAGCCTCACCGTTACAAATCCTACCCACATGCCTCAGGTATCAATCATTTTTCATCCCCTACATTAACATAAAAAATGTGTTTGAACTTTCTCAAGTTCCTACACCATATGCATCACTAAGAGATAAAATGTTGGAATATTGTCCTGAATCATACGCATAGTTTTCTCACCCATATCCTCTGTGAAAAAATGTTGACTTTTTCATAAGTTTACCTTTCAAAAAAATGAGGATATCAATCCCATGAAAGCTACATATCCAGGGTTCGATGATCTAAAGCTTATACAAGATGAGTGTACTATCCTTTTGAAGCAATGATTGATTGAGCCCACAAAATTTGTCTGAGCTTATCAGGCTTTTTATGTCAACAAATGTTCAGAGCAAAAGCGTGGAAAAAAGAGATTAGTAATTGACTACAAGCCTCTGAATGTGTTTCTGCAAGATGACAAGTTTCCTCTTCCAAAGATCGGTACTCAGGTACTATTTCTAAAAGAAGTTGTTATCTTTTCCAAGTTTGATCTGAAAGCAAGATTTTGGCAACTGGGTATTCACCCAACTGAGAGATACAAGACTACATTTTACATTTCCAATGCCTAGTACCAATGGACTGTTATGCCAATTAGGCTTAAAGTCGCCCCATCACTGTTTCAAAAAACAATAACCAAGATCTATGAGCCTATCCTCTACAGCGCAATCATTTACATCGATGACATTCTTCTATTCTCAAAGACCCATGAGGAACATCGGGCCTTACCTCAGCAATTCTTGGATCTTACTAAACAGTATGGCATTATGCTTTCGGCCTCAAAAAGCATCATTGACACTAAAAATTGAATTTCTGGGTATGCATTTCAAAGATGGATTCTACCAGCCTGATCCACATATTGCACAAGAGCTGTTACATTTTCCTGATGAACATCTCACTATGAAACAGATACAATAATTCCTCGGGATTGTTAATTACATCCGTGGGTTCATACCATACGTAGCAACTCATCTTTCATGTTTATCCAAGTTACTAAGACAGGTTCCACCTTGACCTCCTGATAGACAGAATCCACCTTGGGTTCTTGATATTTTCCCTTCCTTTTTTCATTATAAACATCCTCTTCAGCTAACTATTGTTGCAACTCTTTTCTCTTTTAAAGTTTTTAGTCATCAAATTCTTATAGCTAGTCAACCTCTCTTTGCCTTCACAAATAAATCTTTTCCTTCTATAGCTAGTACACCCACTAGTGTTTCTAAAGTTGCCTCACTTGCTCATATGAGTTTGTTTTATTATTTGCCTCAGTTTCTTCTTGAACATAACTCTCTTAGAAGTCCCACAATGTTCAACCTCAAAGCACCTTACCTTAATGTGACTTTTCTTTATGATCTTCTTTCTGAAAATATATTATGGTATCTCTAGGCACTCTCTGCCCTTTATGCTTGTGCTATCACTATATCTCCTCTTCATCTCTATCAACATTTCTGTGACATAAACAATGGAAGCTCTTTGTTATGGACATTTCTTGAGTGGTTTCAACCACTAAATCAATGGAAGCAACAATGCTCTATGATAATCTCATAACATCGTCTATGGAAAGCTTCTGCTTGACGACAATCTACTCATTGCTTCTTCATCCTCCATCGTCCATATCGAGAAACACATACTGGTGTCCTTTACACTGAACATCGTGTCCAATTTTATCATACATCATTATATTGGTCACAACATCAAGAAAATGTGCTTCAATCTGTTAGAGGTTTTCTCAAAGAAATAAATCATTTTCCTAACACACCAGTCATTTCCACCTCTATTGGACCATATCTTGATGAATTTATTCCTGGTGAACCAAAAGCACCATAAATTGATATACTAGGTTCTAATAGTCCTCAATATGACACAAAAGAATCGGTCTTAGATATTGCAGGACCTTCTCAGCCTTTTAACTCAATCTTTCAGGATGCTCAGGACCCAGATGATGATAACTACAGTCCTAATGAAGATAAGTTAAATCAATTCCTGCACAAACTACACACATGTGAGCTCAGTCCTAGTAAGCGACAAAAGGCATATTAACATGATACTGATAGCTCAAGTAATCCAAATTCTCCATCTAATCTACAATTGTGGCACGAACCAATTCGTGACAAATAATGCTTTATAAGCCTTGTCCAACACTCATAATGGGACTTGTCTTTTTGGGAGTTTATTGTTTAGTGTTTTGATGAAAGAGAATCTTTGTGGCCCACAAACCACTGTACAAGATTTCATCTTATTATCATACTGTTTGCTTTTTTAAAAGTTGTTTACTTTTTCAAAGTAGCTTTGTTAAAGGTGTGATGAGTGTACTTTAAAGTTACTTTCTTTTTTAAAGATGTAATGAGTGTGTCTTGTAAGTGTTTTACTTTGTTACCTTTGCTTCGCCTATAAAAGCAAGGCTCCTCTTCATTTGTAAGCAGACTCGAGTAAGGTTGTAAACATTTAGACAGAAGTTTGAATGAATGGTTGGAGTGTTTTCTATTCTCTCTAAGTTCTCCATCTCCTGAAAGCTTAAGTCTTGAGTGATGTTAGTATTTGTCTTGGTACAGAGACAAGTATGCTCTACACTCGCCTCTTTTGAGGATCTTGTGTATTAGAAAGTCTAATAAAGTATGTGACTGCTTTTAGAACAATTCCGCTGTGAGATTAGAGTTTAACGGGGAAAAGAGTGTAGGTACTGTTGCGACTATTGTTTCAAAAAGGGAAAGAGAGTTATGAAGGGTGTAAGTTTTCTAAGAGGAAAGCTGAGAGTTGTGTGCCCGTGGAGAAGATGAGCTTTGTTGTCTCGGTCATCATACCTACAACTTACCAACAGTCATAAAGGTTCCTATGTTGTTTCACAATAGTCTACCAAACACCTCAGTAACCTACAATCCGACTTTGGTTAGTCGATGATCTTCTCAAAGGTGTTGTTTTAGCTCGTTGGTTATCGTACTTATCTTGTGTGCCCTTCGGGATCCACTGAGCCCCCCAAAAGGCCTTGTAAAGGGTTAGCATACCAAATCACTTATACAACCACCACAACTTCCACTTGCGCATACTCTGATGACGCATTGCTTAGTCATGCTGATGTAATGGCCTCCAAGCTGCATCCCATTATTTTTTGTGGATTCGAACTTGGGACATGGGGCAACTTGTAAGACCTCGGCCTCTAGGGCCTAGCGTCCACAGGGCCTCGGCCTCTCGGGCCTCGCGCCCACCCGCTTGCAGATATTGTCCTCTTTGGTAAAGGAGTAGGAGAGCCCTCAGGGTATGCACTACACCCTCTCAAGTTTGCGGTGGGAGGAGAACCCTCCGGGTATGCACTACCACCATTCTAGCTCGAGACCTCAAGGTTTTGTTTTTTCACAGGACTTCCCAGGAGGTCACCTATCCTGGCACTGCTCTGGCCCTAGCACGTTTAACTTCGGAGTTCTGATGGGATCCGGTGCGTTAGGGCAGGGAAAACGCATCTACAAGGGAAAGGTATCCACATCCTTATAAGACATGCTTCGTTCTCCTCCCCAACCGATGTGGGATCTCACAATTCACCCCCTTAGGAGGCCCAACGTCCTCGCTGGCACACCGGTCCGGGTCTGGCTCTGATACCAATTGTAAGACCTCGGCCTCTAGGGCCTCGCCCCCACAGGGTCTCGGCCTCTCGGGCCTCGCCCCCACAGGGTCTCAACCTCTCGGGCCTCGCGCCCACCCGCTTACAGATATTGTCCTCTTTGGTAAAGGGGTAGGAGAGCCCTTAGGGTATGCACTACACCCTCTCGAGTTCACGGTGGGAGGAGAGCCCAATTGTAAGACCTCGGCTTCTAGGGCCTCGCGTTCACAGGGCCTCAGCCTCTCGGGCCTCGCGCCCACCCGCTTGCAAATATTGTCCTCTTTGGTAAAGGGGTAGGAGAGCCCTCAAGGTATGCATTACACCCTCTCGAGTTCGCGGTGGGAGGAGAGCCCTCCAGGTATGCACTACCACCATTCGAACTCGAGACCTCAAGGTTTTGTTTTTTCACAGGACTTCCCAGGAGGTCACCCATCCTGACACTGCTCTGGCCCTAGCACATTTAACTTCGGAGTTCTAATGGGATCCGGTGCGTTAGGGCAGGAAAAACGCGTCTGCAAGGGAAAGGTATCCACATCCTTATAAGGCATGCTTCGTTCTCCTCCCCAACCGATGTGGGATCTCACACAACCCAAGCTGAAACATGGTGGCTCTGATACCACTGAGCCCCCAAAAGGCCTTGTGAAGGGTTAGCATACCAAATCACTTATACTTTACCCACATATAACCGTGGTTTCATATTTGTGCCTTGATTAGACTAAGGAAGGACCACCGCCAAAAAGGTCATAAAACAGATAATTGGAGAAGCAGATAAAAGGCAGCTAAGTTTCATGCATGTTTCTTTACTGTGATGAGCGTTTGGTGTATGTGTTTGTCGGATAAGCGCAGGTGTTAAATCATGAGGCCTTTTCATTCTTTTCTATTTCAGAGTTTTAATTCAACTTTGTAGTTATCATATCCTCAAGCATCCGCATGCCTCTGCAGTTATACACACTAATTATTCTTTGTTTTTTATTTTTCTTATAGTAGTGCTCTAAAGGCTTTCACCTTTAGCACTTTTGTACAAATTTTATTTTGATTAATAAAGTGAAAGGCAATTTTTCATTAATTTGATGTTCTTTTATTTATGAATTGATGTTGATCTTAAATCGAATTATTGAAGTCCATGATACAAAACATAGCATGAAGGAAATCGTGATGAGATCATGGTAATGAGATTCCTATCATGTGCAATTATGTTAGTATCTAAATTATCCCTAGTTATAGGATTAATAAGACAGGACATTATTAATTATTAATCCAGATAGACTAGCACATGTTATACTCATTGATTTGATCAAGCAGTGAATCTCACAAACTATAAGCATGAGATGTTTAGAGATAACATGTGGATGCTTACTAAGAGTTGTAAGTACATCGGATGACCCACAATGAGATCATCATATGAATGATCTATCAAATGTCAATGATTAATCTCATCATAGCAATGATGCAAATATCCTTAGAGTTGAGGTATTCAAGGATATCTTAGATACTGATCATGTGCTTTGACATCATTCCTTGTTGCCTCAAGACGAGATCGCTAATAAGGTGGTGATTGGGTATAGCTATTGGTATTTGACGGTAGTTGGGTAGCCAATAAAGGATTCACCACTCCTGATAAAAGGAGATAATAACCACGGCCTCTTTTCGGAGCCATTATTCAGGAGTTTCTGGCCAGAGCAGTTATGTGTCATAAAGAGAGTCTTCAATGACACTTAGAGCAATGAGATCTCAGGATAAGAAGTAATATCACTTGGACTAGATATGACTTAGTCAGTCTAGTAGGAGTTAACACATAGCCCATACTCTGAACCAAGTGGGGTATAGTATGGTGAAAGGATGAATTTCACAGTAATTACCTATGGAAAGGTTCGCAAGTCGGATAATTAACTATCGAAGAGTTCATGTATTAATCCACTTATATTCTGGTAAATTGGCATTATGAATCCATTCATGATTTGATTGAATTAATAGTTAATTCAAGTGGAATGAAACCATATATGTTTTGCTTAGATTAAAAGTTAATTCAAGTGCCCAAAATGACCGGGAACTTAAGAGTCACACGCATAAAAGATCGGACGAAAAACAAAGTGTGTATAGTTGTTTTTAAGTAGGCCACGATTATGACCGAAAGCGAGGCTGTCAATTAAGTAGGCCAAGATTGTGATCGAAGGCTCGACAGATGTACATAAGTGAGTTCTTCACTTATGTACAAAAGAGCTAACTAGTCACAAACACACTCAAGTGAGGGAATAAGGTGTTTAGAAGAGTTCTGGAGTAAGAGAGAAGTGTTTTGAGTCTTGTTCATGCAATTTATGCAATTGTTGCATGAATCAAAGTGCATGCAACGTAATCTTGATCTTGCTCTCCATTGGAGCATCTGCTTGAACTCATCTAGTTTGGTGCTCTAACCACCCTTACACATTATTTCTTCTTCATCTTTGCTTGTTCTTGAGTGATTAAGGAACCCAAACAAGGAGAAGAAGAAGAAAGGAGGAGAATCAAAAGGTACATGTACTGTTATACCATGTTCATATAATCTATTCATACATGCATTTGAGATTCTGGCTTTTTAGAAGGTCATGGGGTCGAAATTTAGATTCTGACACTTCTGCTGCTTTATCGTGCATATGATGCATGAATCCATGTCTCCCCTATAATTTTTACCACAACATTCCTAAGTCATTGTCAATTTTTAACATTTAATGCATTTATTTAATAATTTTTATTAAACTTTTAATTCTTCTTTTTTAATTTAATTTAATCTTTATCCGATTTTATGACGGTCTAATATCAATTAAATTTTTTAAACCTTAAAGTTCTTGTCTTAACAGTTTATCATCCGATCCAGTTTTTATTACATTTGTATATTATAAACTATGATATAATTACCAGTTAGTACATTCATATGATACAAATACAAATGCATAAAATCTATCTATAACCGCAGTAAATTACCACAATGAAACATCCATTTGGGGCTTATTCGGAGTAAGATGAGCACAGGTGAAGTAAGCAGCTTTAACCACGAGGGGTCATTTTCCATATCATACCATACTTTCCCAACTAGAAGGTAATGGACAAACCTCATAATGAAAGGAACGAGATTAGATGCACCTCATGGTAGGAAACAGGTAGAAGATTGTGGGGTCAGATAAATAGTTGAAGAAAAAAAAGTAAACGAATATTTGTAGAGGGTGCCGTGGGTTGGACATGTCAAAGAGAGGCAGCCGGTAACTCAATACCTCTTTAGTACTGGACAAGAAGAGGCAGAAGCAGAGTCCCGAGTGGAGATGCTATCATGCTACTGTTGTTGTGGTCCGAGACTACCGACAGGGCCCCATTCACCACAGCAAGTCATCCTTGTATTTGCATACGTGTTTTAAGCATTTTTCTTCTTTGTTTTTATCAGACTTTCGTGTCCGTGGTCCGTGCACTATAAATATATATAGTTACACGCATATCTACTCACCCACTTGCTCCTTCAGTTCTCCCCACTTTGTTCTAATAACTAATACTCTGCCCCTCTCTCGTTCCCGGACACCATAAACACAAATCTTGTCAAGCCAAGGTCTGTAACATCTTTGGTCTCTTCCTTGCCTAATTTCCCGCCAAAATCCCACCTTCCTCGTCTCAGACTACCACACAATCGTAGCTCACTCGTGAATCATACAGAATACTCCCAACTACTATATTACTTACTACACTTGCTTGCTCCACTCTTCAAACCTTTTACTTTCGTTTGTTTCTCTCTTGTTACAATTACTTATCTCCTTCCTTTTCGCTGGTGAATTTTTTCTCCAAATTGACAGCCGCCTCATGTCTTGATCAATCCCGTGTGCTGATATAATCTTAGATCTGCTCTGTTTTGCTCTGTATGTTATTTTCCAAACCAATCATGCCCGGACCATCTAAAGTCAAATTCATTGATCATCATGAGCGTGTCCTCATCGCCCCCACCATGAAGCTATCGTACCCAGAGACGCAACCCAGAGTCGTTAGAATCATCTTTACTGACCCTGACGCTACTGACGACTCCTCCAGCGACGAAGATGAACAACTACGACTAAACCAGCAGAAAAAGCGAGTCAAGAGACCGAAGAGGCACGTCAGAGAAATCAGCTTAGATCCACCACCAGTACTAAAGACTAAAATTTTCCCAACAAAGCCACCACAAAACGTTAAAAAGACACCATCTTTAACCTCCTCTACCCGCCGGAAGAAATTCAGAGGTGTCAGACAAAGGCCATGGGGCAGGTGGGCAGCAGAGATCCGAGACCCGAACAGAGGAAAGCGGGTCTGGTTAGGGACTTTCGACACTGCAGAAGAAGCAGCGAGCGAGTACGACAGAGCAGCAGTGAAACTAAAAGGAGCAGACGCCGTGACCAACTTCCCAAACCCGGTCAAAGTGGCGGTTGTTGAAACAACCTCCGTGGTGGGAGGTGATCATCAGAAGGATGACGACGAGTACTGTTCGTGTGAGTCAGGAAGCGTTGTGGTGTCATCTCCGACGTCGGTTTTGGGATACGGCGAAGAGTCGACGGCGTTCGAAGGGTTGGGATACGGCGACGTGGACGCTTTTGGGTTCCAGATAGAGTTTCCGTTGAGCGTGGCCGACGACATAATGTTGTCGGGTAAGCGTTGGTTTCGGGACGAGGAATTCGTTGACGTTGAAGATTTTTTGGTTGACGTTATTTCCTGAATTGCAGCAAAAATCTTAACGAATTATCCTTTTCTTTCCTACCAAAGACCAAGTCTCGAGCCTGCTTGTATTGTGATTTCGATGTGAAGCATTAAGTTAGTACTTGGTAGCATTGGTTCTAAGGTATTGTATTATGTAAGTATGTGGGCCAAATGTAATTGTACTTTTGTATAAGGTTAGGCCAATTATCATTTTGTCTTAGTGAAAATTACCATTTCGAGGAGTGTAAGATTAAGAAGTGAGGGGGAGGATAAATTTGTCTTTGCCAGAGAATTGTGTTTCGGATTTGTAATGATATTAATTTTAGAAATTATAATTTTGATGGTTACCTAAACATAATCCTGTTAGTCCCAGCAATGGTCTCAATCCATAATTCCAGGGATACATGAGTTTCCCTCTGTTTTAAGACCAAGACCAAAGACCATTTTGTACTTATCTTGGTGAAGGTTACTAGGCTATAATGTCTGATTCTTTCTTTGAATCTTCCTAGTGAGACAAGGCGTCTTCAGCCTTCCTTACCATTCTATGCTCTTTCACTTTGTAATCATTTCATCAGTTGGCTTTCAACGTTAGACAAGTGTCGTTTTACAAGGCCTCCTAAGTCATTATCCGTTGAACTAAGGTTGATTTTCTTCTTACTTTAATTTATAATATAAGCTATTAATTTATTCAAAATATTTAATGCAAATTAAAAAAGCTGCCGTTTCGCCAGTATTAAACAAAGAAAAGTACACAGCTAAGCCAAAACACAGATATAAAACGCAACACTTTTAGCCCAAACAAACTGGAATAGGGGGCGGGCGGCTAAACCAACGTAATTGATGTACCTAAGCTAACCATTCATACTAGTGGGTTGATTGAAGGCGAACCTTAGAACAATTGACAATGTTGAGTAAAATTGATTAACGTTGTCAGCCTTGATAAAATGGAACAAGAGTGAAGGAAACAGGGATTTGCATAGGTGGATGATACCTGAGTGCTACCGGCGGCTAAGAAGAGGATTCAAAGCGGGCTTTGGAAAGATATGGTAGGGCCCAATGTTGGTGACCTAACGGATACGATACGTACTACTAAGCGCCACATTACATTACAAGCTCTGCTCCCTTTGAAAAATAATTTTATTAATAGGTTTTGTGCTGTGGTCGGTCTAATTAAATTATAAATAAGTTTAAACTTTTTGCACATGGTGGAAATTGCACATAATGCTCTTCCATCATCCAAGTAGGGCACCAATCCATATGTAACCTTGGCCATAGCTCCTTGCTTCGTATCATCTGAACTAATAGTCAGTAAACGAAGACATAACAGGTTTCTGTCCTTTGTTAAAAAGATACATCTAAATCTGATTTGGAAATATCATGACCGAAACACTCAATCTGTACTAAAAACGTTGCAATTTCTCGTGAAACACGGTGAAGCTTACGGTGTAATACATATGCACAATTTTAAATTCCACTAAAATGAAAATAATAAAACTAGGGATTATGATAACATTTTCTCGTGACCCTTTTCTCATTTCATGTACTTAGTTTTATACTTCTTACTAATTGTGACATTTTCGCCACATAACATATGGGATTCGACTAGTGTATATCAAAAATGTTGTCACTCTATATTCGACCCTTAAATAATTGTTTCCAGAACTCTTTGGAGCCAATAATATAATATATGTATATATATATATTTGGCCACCAAGAAAGTTAGGTGTATGCGAATAAAATCCACCAAGATGTTACACTTGTAATAATAGCAAGTTTCTGTCCTTTGTGAAACCATTCTCCTTCCTATTTTGAATGGCAAAAACTTCACTTCACTTGTGAATCCGAGACTCACCCTCTTGTACTCTAATTAACTATATCAAAATAAACAATTTGGTTTAAGATTTTTTTTTATTTTGGTTAAACCATTCGGTATTCGACGCCACACAGGCAATCGATTAATCCGAATTCGAGCCAGGTTGGACCCGGCAAAGCTTTCCTTCACAAGTACGGCTCCGTTCTCAAGACTCGAAATTGAGACATTGATTAAGAGAAAAGGAGCCCCAGCCACTCCACCACAGCAATTGCGAGTAGGTTTGAGGTATTTGAACAGCATGATTTTTGTAGTTTGCTGTCCTTTTGCGGGGTCCGTAGCTTCGTTTGGACATCGATCGATTATCCACTAATAATACACTTTAAAAAGCACTGCTTCAATTGACAAAAGAGAATATGTTTGTCTTAAAGGCTAATAGGCTACAAGCGGCCCTACAATAATAATAATGCAATCTTAAAGAAAGGTGGCTTTCTAAAACAGGCAGCAGTGATTGCCGTCTTTAAATGACAACATAATAGTGTTAGTGTACTGAGCTTATTTGCAGTATATGAGGCTATGAGCAGTCCACTAAAAAGTAAGTACTTTTTTAAATCAACTGCAGTTACTTTAATCGTAAATAATAAATAAAAGAGCAGTCTACCTATGGCCTGTTTATTTTTATTTGAGTTTTATTTTTTGTAATTATCAAATCATAAATTATACAAAGTCAGAAGCAGTCAATTTTGTGCCGAGAGAGAAAGTGGTGGAGTGGTTTGAGGAGGGGTTTTCTAAATTCATTGCTTATAATAAGTTCTTGAGTTGAAATTATACTAACCATTGTTTGTTGGAGTCCGTATTCATAGCCGATTTCTGCATTGGGGAGGGTTAGGCAATCACTGTAGCTTCTCAACGCTAACACTATTCGCATTTGACATTCCTTTTATACTGTTTGGTCCTTCGAATTTGAAACTATGATGTTTAAAGAGGGAGAGGATCTTCTGAGCCATCAAACCTGCGCCATTCCAGTGTCGTTTGTGATTGAAGGAAACTGGCCTGATGGCACAAACGATCTCATGCCTTTTAAAGATATGTAAGGGGTAGGGATTGAGAAGGTAAATATTCAATCAAGCCTAATACTCCTGTAACAGTAAGGTCAGCAATTACTCTTCAGAAATAGCATAACTGAACTTAACCTCTTCCAATAATGTCAAAAGTTAGAGACTTTGAAGGGTGAAAACTCACAGGAGACAGGTTCAACAAAATTGGAAAAGCACGTGGTAACGAGGGAGGTCAAAGTTCTGAGCACCTAAAAGATGCACCTTAAACAAGAAACTTAAGCTCATTTAACAATCAGGGAACAAGTCCCATCAAGCGTCATTTTCAAAGTTTTGTGCTTGTTATGGTTTTACCGGGGAGACCGGGAAGTCAGTTTTGGTTTCTTTGGAACTTTCTCTTAAGAGACTAATTATTGTAACAGCCTTCAAACTTTTTAAATTAAGTTATAGTAAAAAATTATAACTTAACTCAATTAAAAAATAATTAATTATAAAGATTAATTTACTAAGATTGGCCATTTATTTATGAGATAATGTTTAAAAATATCAATAAAAATATCCTTCAGTTCATCGTAATTCAAAACCTTATTACATGTCATGGTTTGTTTCCGATCAACAATAATGGTTGCAATTCTTTGACTGGGACGTTGAGTCCATCAATCAACTGCCGTTCCTCTTCTACACGCATCCTACTCCCTCCACAAAATCTTAATTGCAACCGTCAAATAACCCACAGTTCCACAGATCTACATCTATTCCTCTCATAAGTCATATCTCATATTTGTTTGGTGAATTCAACGTCCTTACGTTCTCTCTTCTAATTTTCCTTCTTAAAATCTTTGATTAACCTGGTTAATCCGTAAACAATAGGAGCGACTACTCTCGTGTCTGACCTGGTCCTTCAATTGCATTGCGAAAGATGATTTCTAGTGCATCCTATTCCATTGAACCTACTTCATCGGGAGTGATACAGCGGATCTCATTGCCGTTTTGACTACAACCATTCACACGACACTCAAAAGACAGATCAGGAAATTGTATTTGTGTCCCATCTTGCTGCCAGAATAGCAAAACGTTTAGGATAAAATGTTTTTTTAAAAAATTTAAAGTTTAGGATAATCCATGAAATATAATACATCTATTTTGACCTTTTGACAATAATATAGTTTCAAGGGAAAAAAACAAATGGCGTCATTGCATGACGAGGAATTTATCACTTATCACGGAGCAATCCTACGTGGGTCACGAGGGAAAAGTGATGTTTTCCTAATGTTATTCAGACCACAAAATAGCATCACTACACGCTCCAATCCAACCCCAAACCCACCGTGCGGAGGTGCACCATATCTGTAGAAAGAGCAATCACACAAATCAACAGCACGTAAGAACACGCTCATCTACTGGAATATGCCTCCATAAATCGTACAACACAAAAATTCAATTCCAAGAAACAATCACAAATACACAGCACAACCTAATTTCTAATATCAGTAGAAGAAGAACCAGATATTGGACAAGGAAATATCTACATATCAAGTGCACATACGGGTGTCAAAAGGCGACATTCAACCCTGCCATTCAGTGTGTTTGCCTTCACAGCAAAATTTTGTATACATACAATACGTAAAGTCACAATAATCATGAATCAAGTTTCAGAAAAGAGCCACTACATTTCCATCATCTTTAGATTACGGTTATGTTCTAAAGGAGACAAATTGTAATCTCAGCCTTTGTTTTTCATTTTGTAAGCATATTACTTAATCCCATATTTACTGACCACAACCTAACAAGTAGGCTTGTGATGATGACAGAACCAGTATAACACCAAGGAAAATGTTGACGAAGAAAAAGGTACCTGAAGGAATCAATGTATGTTGAAATCGTGCTTATATCAATTTCACATTGCTTGGCACGTTCTGTCAAGAAATCTGCATCATGGACACGTTGAGCTCCTGATATTATCTCCTCACCTGAAGAGCAGAAAATTTATCAGTTATCCAATCAAGCATATCAACATAAATTAAAGAAAAGAAAATTATTAATATTGTGACCTATCTGCTGCAACGAAGAAGGAATAGGGTCAAGAAGAAAAAATGAAAGTATGAACTAAGAAGCATTCATGAGAAGGTTCAATTCATCCATAAACATACAAATTTATGTAACCCACAATAACTGATCAAAATAATTTAGTATCTACCTCTTATAAAAACATCAAATGAGTTGCTGTACTCCGGATCATCATAGCAAGGCATTGTGTAGAATGGCCTGACAGCCAATGGATAACGATGCAGAATGTAGAACTCAGTGCCATACCTACAAACCATTGATTGAGTTCGGTAGGAAATGATGCAAAAGAGAGAACAGTACATGATAATATGATCAATGTCCTAAATTGAGAATTATTGAATACTTCTCCAAAACCAGCTGGCCTAGTTTCCTCTCAGACTCTGTATTCAAATCCCCCTTGGGATCAATCTCTACTCCCGCTTCCTGTAAAATTATACAAAGTATCAAGCTTATGAGGGTTAAATTTTCAATCAGCAGCAATTCATTTACTTCTTGAAAGGAATGATGACAGTTAATTTACTACATTGTCTAATATTTTAAATCTTTTTGCAATTCAACTGGTTGGTTTAATACTGAATAGTACTACTGCCAAACTAATTTTGGAAACAAGAACCAAGATAGAAAAGGAAAATACAATGCACCGGAAAAAACAATACGAAAGCAAAAGACCTTTTTTTTTTTTTTTTGAAGAGAATGAAAGCAAAAGACCATGATGTACCAAATAGGTCATGTAATATCGTAGCCAAAGTTTACATTTTTTTAGCCCTTCGATTCACGAAGATGAAAAATAAATCAACTAAACGGAAAATATTAAGCATAAAAACTGCAAAAGACAAAAATAAAGGTGTTGAAATGTAACCTTTGCCCTTCGGTCACAACGAATATATATAGGAACGCCTACAGAAGTTCCATAAAAGAAGATGTCCAGTTTCTTAAGGGAAGTAAATTCACAAGTAAAATGTGGCAAATATACAGAAATAAGGCATTTGCATTCAGATAGCTATGCAACAGATGCCTCAAGAATGAGAGTGGAAGAAATATTTCCTGCCTATTGCTTATAGCACTTACATATTCCAGGATTAATTCTCAATTGCTGATTTGAACTCACAATTGACCATTGTTATACAAATATGGATAAGGTTTATACCTTCAGCATTTGAAGCCCTTCTTCAAATCTAAGTCGTAAAGTCTTTCGTAGATACTGCAAATTACAAGAATGCACAATATAAGATTCAACACTTGGATGTCCTAAACTGATTGATGAAAAAGTGTTTTCCCAACTCTTTTCCGCAGAAATATTGATTCATAGAAAGTAATGACCTTCAAAGGTTCGAATGGATATTGCCTTCCAACAGCCTCAAGTTCCTTCTTACACTTGTCATTCAAGGTGTCAAAAATGGTGACAAACAAGCGATCTACGACGTCCATTACCTGCATAGATAAAGTTCATTTGTACTTCTGACAACAATAAATGGATTAGGTGCTTGTCCCAAGAAAATCAAATAAATGAACAATTACCTCAGAATAGTGTTTTTCAATCTCCATTTCCACATCAAGACCCGTAAACTCACACAAATGCCTATGAGTGTAGGAGTCCTCAGCCCTGAAAACAGGACCAATTTCAAAAACACGCCCAAAATCACCACATATAGCCATCTGCTTGTGAAGCTGGGGTGACTGTGCCAGGCATGCTGGTTGCCCTTTGTAGTCCAGCTTAAACACGGCAGAACCACCTTCACTACTGCCCCCTATCAACTTAGGGGTGTGAATTTCAACAAAGCCTTCTGATAACAAGAATTGCCTGAAGACCTGCACACATGGATCAAAATTAATCAATTTCCACAACACTCATTCAACACAAATACCTTTAAACAACTCACAACGTGTTATAACAAAGGCCATCAACAAACACAAGCCTATAAGAAACTCACATTGCTGACTTGACACTGAATGCGGAAAATCCCTTGGTTAGCAGGCGTACGCATGTCCAAAACTCTGAAATTGAGTCGGGTATCCTGATTTACACGTACTGCTTGTTCCCCAGCCTATAAAATCATAACATAACTCATCATATCAAAACACCAATACATAAACACAAAATTTCAATTTAACAGTCAAGAAATTAACCTTCAAAGCTTCTTCAATTTCAATTTCACTTCGGGCAGCATCCTCGATATTAATCGGTAGATTCGCTAAAGCTTTGTTCACGCAGTACAGTTTCCTCACTTGAACTTCAACCTCCAATAAGCAAAACAAAGGCAGAGTATAACAACTAAAATTGAAGAAAACAAATAAAAAGAGAGAGAAAATAGAAACCTGCTGAGTAGCGGCTTTAATAGCAACAGATGGAACAGAGATTAAGCCTTGAACAGTGATAATGGACTCGCGGTTCAAGCCAGCCACGAACTTCACCATCTGCCGACTAACTACCTCCGGCTGAGCAGTTACCACGCATTGCACGGTGAATCCCTTCTCTCTCACTACCACAAACGCCATGTTCTTCCCAACCGCGCGCGTCGTTTGAACACGCCCTCGTATCTGCACAACTTTGTCCTTCAACTCCTCTCTCAGCTCGCCAACTGGGACCCGCAAGCTGAGATCGGGTTCCTCTTTGGACTGCAGGTCCGACAATGGCACGTCTCCATAATTAACGGCTAAGGGATCGTCTTCTTCTATGGATAGTGATGAAGCGGCGGCCGTAAAGTCATCCTGGCGGCGGCGCTGTTTCTCCTCCTTAGCAGCCGCCTTCTTGGCTGCTTTCTTGCTTAAAGGCTTAGAAGATTCATCGGTGATTTGTTCGGAGGCAGACGTAGGGACTGGGGGCTCCGATGACATATTTGGAGGACTAACGCGAGTTGGAAATGGCGAATGACAATAAAGTAATGTCTATTAAATTGGCTACGGCTAGGTTTTGTTGAATGGGTTACAGAAGGATTTAAGCTAAGCCCACGGGAATTGTTGTTGGTTTTCATTTTTCCAGTGCGCTTGAATTTTATTATTCTTTTAGGAAATATTTATATATTATTTATTTGAGAGTGACTCCTTTGATTCATAATAAGTGTCATTTTTTATATATTTTAATTATTCAAAGTAAGTGTCATTCTTGACTTTATATGCATGTTTATAATTTTACTTCTAAAATTAAACTTTAATTTCTCTCTCGTCTTAATTACACAGATCACAGTTTCAAGGCAATTTAATACTCCCTCTGATTTATAATAAGAGTCGTTTTAGATACATTTTAATTATTCAAAATAAGTGTCATTCTTGACTTTATATGCATGTTTATAAT
>JANKOE010000008.1:6860004-6874027 GCA_026284465.1 Erythroxylum citrifolium
GCCGACAGATTGGCGGCTTTTGCGCGCGTCCTCCGACCGGGCTTGCACTTTCTTTCAGACCCTCCAGAGTTCCTCCATGAGCTTCTGTACTGAGATGCGCATGGCGTGATGTACCCTCACCACCAGCGCTAGTTTTTAGTTTTCTTCCCCTTGTAAAAAAAAGAAAAGAAAAGAAATAATAGATGTTTGGGAAGAACTTATCTCGTACGATTAATTCATGTCCCAAATATATAGAACTACAACAGACCTTGAGCTCCAAGAAAAAGGGATCTTACATGGCTGGAAATCCAGAAAATCTAGCTAAAGCAGGAAAAACAAATATACACCACAATTTAATCTCCTAATTATTTACAATCATCTCAAATAGAAATTGATTTGATATTTTTTTAATTATATTGTATTTTTCTAATTTCTTATTTTTTTCCATCAACATTTTTGTGCGTTTATGATTTTCCTGGTTTTTATTTCTTTGCTTCTACATTTCTAATTTTCCTATTTATCGCTTATTTACGTTTTTGCATTTCCAATTGTTTGCTATTCTGTGTTTTTAATTTATTTTGATTTTTACGTTTCTGCATTTTACGTTTCTGATTTCTTCATTTCTAATTTTTTATTTCTACATTTTACATTACAATTTTTTCTATTTATCGTTTATTTGTGTTTTGCATTTCTAATTGTTTGTTATTCTACATTTTTTGTTTATTTTGACTTTTACCTTTTTGTATTTTGCGTTTTTAGTTTTTCATTTCTACATTTTTATGTTACCGGTTTTTATATTTGTCGTTTATCCTGGTTTTTAAGTTTTTGCATTTCGCGTTTCTTGTTTCTTCATTTTTAGTTTTTTTATTTTTGCATTTCTACATTAATAATTTTCCTATTTATTGTTTATTAATACCATGCATTGCAATAATGTTTTTATTTTTAGCTTTTATTACAAATCTCAATTAAATATGTTTTTATTTTCAGTTTTGTTATAAACATCAACGAAACAAGTTTTTATTTTTTAATAAAAAACATAAATTAAAAGCAAAAAATAAAAATAAAAACAATAATAAAAAAAACAGAAATGGACCAGATAATATTGACTTCACTTTCTCTAATGTTTAAAACAAGTAAAAATCGAATCAACTTTTTTGTAAATGTAAAAAAAAAAAACGTTTTTTGTAAATGGAAGAGTTTGGATAAAAATTGGAGTGGCTGGACGGCTCCATCCACCAACCCCCATTACCTAACCCCAAGTGCCTATCTACGTTCTCCTACCACGCCCACCACAACACAACCGTCAAAACACTAACGACGTCAACTACGACTAGTTGGCTATTACTCGTTCCTCGTTCCTCGTTCCTACTGTTCCTAACGTGCCTAAATGACCACTTCACGTTAATTTCAAAGCACGGCCACACGCCCTACCTAACTGCGAACTCTCACGTCACGTACACAAGCTTAGCTCTTTGGTTCTATTTCTATATAAGCCCCCCTAAACTTCGTCTTATATTAGCTCCACCAACACCAACACCAAACCAAATTGTCCATCGTTCGTCTCTCCATTTCCTTTGTATTGTCTTTGTGGTGCTAGCCATTTATTTTGGTAGTAGGAGTAATTATGGATCTCCTCCTTTTGGAGAAGACCCTTTTGGGACTCTTCCTCGCTACTATTGTGGCTATTGTTGTTTCCAAACTACGTGGCAAGCGTTTCAAGCTCCCACCTGGACCTTTTCCTGTTCCTGTCTTCGGTAACTGGCTTCAGGTTGGTGATGACTTGAACCACCGCAACCTCACTGACCTTGCCAAGAAGTTTGGCGACATTTTCCTTCTCCGCATGGGACAACGGAACCTCGTCGTCGTCTCCTCGCCGGAGCTCGCCAAAGAGGTGCTGCATACGCAGGGAGTTGAGTTCGGATCTCGCACCCGCAACGTGGTGTTCGATATCTTCACTGGAAAAGGACAGGACATGGTCTTCACAGTCTACGGCGAACACTGGAGGAAGATGAGGAGAATCATGACGGTCCCTTTCTTTACTAACAAAGTTGTCCAACAGTACAGAACAGGTTGGGAATTCGAGGCCGCGAGTGTCGTGGAAGATGTTAAGAAGAACCCTGAAGCGGCTACAAATGGGATTGTACTGAGGAGGAGATTACAGCTCCTGATGTACAATAACATGTACAGGATCATGTTTGATAGGAGATTCGAAAGCGAGGAAGACCCTTTGTTCGTAAAGCTCAAAGCTTTGAATGGTGAGAGGAGTAGGTTGGCACAGAGCTTTGAGTATAACTATGGTGATTTCATCCCTATTCTTAGACCATTCCTGAGAGGTTACTTGAAGATCTGTAAAGAGGTTAAAGAAAGAAGGCTTCAGCTCTTCAAGGACTATTTCGTTGATGAAAGGAAGTAAGTAATTCGTCGTTTTCATTAATCTTTTTTCATTAAAGCTTCCACTTTGGTGTGGTTCAAGCTTCAGGTTCCTTCAGGCTTCAACACTCTCGGTTCTCTCTTGGTTTTATCTGCCTTGAAAATCCCAACAAATTCCTTTTCTTTTGGCTCTAAAATTTCGGTTATCCCAATGATTTTCCCTCCTTTTAATGACCTTTGCTTTAATTAAATGCAAGTACGGCCAAAAGTTTTATTTTTATATTTGTAATCGGTAAAAAGTAAAAACAATTGGTCAACCTTTTTATTGGTAATAATCATAAATTTGTTCGCGTAGGAAACTGGCAAGCACAAAGAGCATGAGCAACGAAGGGTTGAAATGCGCAATTGATCACATATTGGACGCTCAGAAGAAGGGAGAGATCAACGACGATAACGTTCTTTACATTGTTGAGAACATCAACGTTGCCGGTAATAATCAATATTTATTCTGCACAGCCTTTTCCTTTCTTATCAGATTTCAACACTTCCTTATTTCGTTGCTATTGAACGAATTTGGTAATTTGGTGGTACCCTCTGGATTTTAATTGCGTGCCCGAAACGGTTTAAAAGGTTTTAGAGACTTAGATAATGACAAATGCACGAGAGGTCTCAGTAAGACACTCACACACTAATTATTGGCGTGAAGAAGTAGGTAAGGCGTCAGTATATATTTACGTCACCAGTAGGAAATTAAACAGATGTCGTCATCAGGAGCATCATGTGTCCCACCTACATGTGTGGTAAACGAAAAGCATATCACCAACTGTTCACATAAGCGTCTTGGGGGGTAGGAGTGAGGTGAGAATCTATTAAAGTTGATTACCAGCTGACAAAATTATATTAGCTAATCGTAATTGAAGTAGGAATCGTTATATGATCAAGTGATTAAGCTTGACCAATCAGAGTCCATAATTTATGAAAAGATAGAAGGTAGTCCTGAAACCGATTTCGAGTTTTTGCCTAATTAAACTTAGAGCGTTGGGTGTCCCAATGTGGGAGGTTGTCGGTTTGCTTAGTTGTTTTCAAGGTTGTAACTCTTCAGGGTTCTTAGAAAACGATTCTTCAAAAGACATTTGGTTCAGGCGGACATAAAAATGGCCCCGATGTACTAGAAAAGTAAGAGACTTTGTGGTAGGTAGGCTTGACAAGGGTTTAGAATGGACTTTCCTAAATCCTAATTTTTTTTTACTGATTTGTAATTCTTGTAAAGTTAACAAGAGGTCATGTTGGGCTTGGCCTACCTAGGCCTGAGCCTGGCCTAGTAACTTTTGCCGGGTTTGAGATTGAGACAGTCGAGCCCTGATTCGAGCCGGAGGGACTTGGGAAACCCTAAGCCTAAGTTGGCCTAGTCCAGCCATAATTTTTTTAAAATTAAAAAAGAAAACTAACGTATTTTTTCTTATAATTATCGATGGGGTTGGACAAGCCTAGTGGTAGGTTGGCACAACAATTGTTGTAGGTGAACCAACTAAAATAATAAAAAGTTGTATAGATAAATCTGTATACATCATTAGTAGGTAGCAATGCTTTTCTCACCTACTTTGTGTTGGAAGAACTTTCATCATCATGAAGGAGGTTGATATGGTAGATGTACCAAATAGTTTACTTAATTCTCTATATTCATGTGGACAGCAATTGAGACAACGCTATGGTCAATCGAGTGGGCGTTAGCAGAGCTTGTGAACCACCCTGAAATCCAGAAGAAGCTGAGGATTGAACTTGACACGGTGCTTGGACCTGTTCACCAAATCACCGAACCCGACATTCAAAATCTCCCTTACCTCCAGGCTGTGATCAAGGAGACTCTCCGTCTTAGAATGGCAATCCCTTTACTTGTGCCCCACATGAACCTTCATGATGCTAAGCTTGGTGGGTATGACATCCCTGCAGAGAGTAAAATCTTGGTGAACGCATGGTGGCTAGCGAACAATCCTGCAAACTGGAAGAACCCTGAAGAGTTCAGGCCGGAGAGGTTCTTGGAAGAAGAGTCTAAGGTTGAGGCCAATGGCAATGACTTCAGGTACCTTCCATTTGGAGTTGGTAGAAGAAGCTGCCCTGGAATTATCCTTGCGTTGCCAATTCTTGGTATCACAGTGGGACGGTTGGTACAGAACTTTGAGCTTTTGCCTCCTCCTGGTCAGTCGAAGATTGATACCACCGAGAAAGGTGGGCAGTTCAGTTTGCACATATTGAAGCATTCCACCATCGTGGCAAAGCCAAGGTCGTTTTAGTTAAGCTTTACATCATGTTTTATTGTGTTAATGACGATCGAATGTTGAAACTTGGAAAGTTGGGGAATCATTTGGAATGCTGCTCTGGAATGAGCATTTCATTGTTTGCGTTATATATATGTGTTGTGACAATGGAAATCTACTTGAGGACTTTTCAGTAAGTTTTTTCTTGTAATCATTTGCTGTGATTTCTTCAGCAATCATCTTCCGTTTCCATCATCCCTAATGTGACAAATTACACTGTCTGACTTAAAATTGAATCAAGTTAGCTTCTTTTATTCATTTAATGAATTCAATAACTCGGAAAGAAATCAAAAATGGGTAGGCAGATCAGGTAGATTTATCTTCGGACTTTCACTCCTTTTTATAATACGACTTGGGATACTTACTTTGAATAACTAAAAGGTACGTTGATTGACAAAGTCTGTCTTTAAAGAGAAACCTTAAAAAGTGTTGAGGTCAGATTGTAAGTACCACAAAGCAGGACGAAATCAACTTTATTACGAAGAAAATCGTAATTGGAGGGATTTTTTTAATCTCGAAATGAACAAATTCAAAAAAAAATTCAAATGCAATTAAAGTTGACTTTTGAAAGAGTGATTTTGAATCATATTTGTTGACTGCCCTCACAACTCTCTCATAGCTGGGTAAGTAACTTTTTGTTGTTGTTGGTACAATGGAAAAGACAAACAGTTACAAAATGGGTCGTATGAGAACTTGTATTTGGAAAAGAAATGCAATTTTTTAGCAAATGACACATAAAAGTTGTTTCTTTAGTTAGTTTAGTGCCATCTAAGGCACTATGTTGTGATGTTTATCTGAGAAGTGACATGGGGAAGGCTGGAAGTAATAGTAGAAGGCTTGACTTTCGTATATATATGTATGATGTTCATTTAGAACTCCAATTGTGAAGCTTTGTGGAAAATTTGTTAGGAATTTATGGGTAAACGGCTATAAATTCTTTCATCTTTTTTCTGTTTTGCCCTTGTCTTTATCTTCTGTGAACGCTTTAGTATCAAGGATTTTTACAGAATGAGGATAACCAACTGCTAAGTTTTAGATGCTGACTTCTCAAGTAATATATTTCGACAAAATCAGATTTTTTGTGAATGCTTGAAAGGGAAAATCAATTTGGTAGCTTTGAATTATGCAGCTTTGTTTTGGTCCATAGTGTGGGAAGTAAGAACTACCAAATAGGTACTGAAACTAAAGTTTATTAAAAGTTGAGAAATCTTGTAAGCATATGGGTTGATTTTTTTTCCTTTTATCTTTTTCATAGTAGATGTTGGGCCTTAATTGTTTAAAATTTATTTTTTTCTTAATTAGATTGCTTTCTTTTAAATGGTTACTCAGAACTTTTGAATGTGAAAACTATAGCTTCAAAATTTGAAAACCATGTATTTTCCCATGACTAATCTTTCTTGTGTCGTTTTTGAGGAGGCTAATCCATATTAAACATAGCATAGCTTTATTTATACTTGACCTGTATTTTACCTTAATAAGCTCTAACTCTCACTCACTTCATAAAAACAACAGAATAACATATTTTGCATTCTATATTGTGCTTCCAGAAACATATAAAATTAAAGAGGGGTGTTGTAAAATTTGATGAGTCCACTAATGATGGATCTGATGTTGAATATTTTCTAGATGGGGATAGTTTAACTGACACTTGTCATCTCACTGATTATGACAGAAGGGAAGGAGAACCACCTAACATTGAGTTAGGAGATTATGCTGAATATGTAAGTCTTATAGCTGATAATTATGCTAAGTTTACAACTAAAAAGAGAGAAGGTCACTTCATGGAGTTTGATCACATTAGTGATCATGAAAGGTTAAAAGAAGCAGTTGAGTCTTTAGACGAGGAAAATGCTATTTCTTTTCATGATTTTAATGAGAAGTACATTGATAAACCTGAGATTTTTATAGGGTTAATTTTCTCAAGTGCAACTATTTACAAGAAAGCACTTAGAATGTACTCAATCAGGAAGGGTTTCGAGCTGAAATTCAAAAAGAATGAAAAAGATAAGAATTGTTCAATATGTAAAAAGATGTGTGGATGGAGGATATATGTAAGCTACTATCAGAAAACTAGTCATGCAAGTTAAATCCATAAAAGGTAATCCTCACAGGTGTAAAAGGTTCTTATAGAAACAAAACCGCAAATTCCAAATGGTTTGCAATCCAATTCATCACAGAGTTAACTGATGACCCAAAATGGAATGTGACTGGATTTAGGAAGGTCGTGAAATGAAAATTCAGGATTAATATTTTTCCTTAATAAGCTCATAAAGCAAAGCGACAAGCATTTAAATTGATCCGAGGTGAGCACAAAGATTAGTATTTTAGGTTGAGAGATTACTGTGCTATAATAGTAAAGAGGAATCCTGGATCACTTGTTGTTATACAATCTGAAGTCCTTTTAATAAATAGAAATCTAATTTTTAAAAGACTATTTGTTATAATTTTTGCACAAAAACATGGATTTCTGGAGGGTTGTAGACTTGTGATAGGTTTAGATGGGTGCCATTTAAGAGGAGTTTTTGGGGATCATTTGTTGCATACAGTTGCAATAGATTCAAATAACCAAATGTACCCTTTAGCCATAACTTATGTGGAATCAGAACGCAAGGATAGTTGGTCTTGGTTTTTAGACCTATTAACTCAACAAATTGTCTCTCCATTGGATAAAAAGGGTTGCCTTGATTTCATATAGCCAAAAGGTATGCATTTGCATTGTTCATTCCATTTACATAATTCTTTTGAATTGTTCTGCATAATAATGTGTGTGCTTATCTTTTCTAGGGAATTGTTGAAACATTTGAGAACATGTTTCCAGGGGTTGAACATAGATTCTGTGTAAGACATCTCTTTGCTAATTTTAAGCTCAAATTCAAATAAAAGATACTTAGAGACATCCTTTGGGCTACTGCTAGGGCTTACACTAAAGATGGATTCAATATGAAAATGCTAGAAATGTAAGATGTTGATGTTGAGGCTTATAAGTGGCTTTCTAATATTCCACCTTATTTGTGGACAAGGTGTTTCTTTGGCACTCACAACAAGTGTGATCTCCCAAGTAATAACATTAGCGAGTGCTTCAATAAGTATATAACTGCTGCAAGAGATGAGTCAATTTTAACTATGATGGAGAGCATTAGAAGGATGATTATGTGTAGATACCAAGAAAAAAGAGAATAAATTAGTAAGGTGAAGGGAAAGATTTGTCCTAGAATTAGTGAAAAGTTAGAGGAAAACTGCAAAAAATTAGTAGATTATAATGCTTTATATATTGGGCAAAGGGATTTAGGATGTCACAGTTTATAATCACAATTATGTGGTTAACTTACGTGGTAGGACATGCACCTGTAGGGAGTGGGATATCACTGGAGTTCCTTGTCCACATGTGTGTTCAGTATTACTTCATTCAAATAATGTTGAAGCAGATGATTTGGTAGATCCTTACTATAGTGTGTCAAGTTATAAGATAACATAAAAGCATGTGATTATGCTAATTCCATATCAAAATATGTAGGTACAATTAAGTTCAAAACCAATTGACCCACCACATGTTAGAAGAAGACTAGGAAGACCTAAGAAGGCTAGGAAGAAAGTGCTAATGAGCAGAGAGCAAAGATTGCAAACATTGAAAGGGTAACCAGAAAAGGATATAGCAAGACATGTAGTAACCGTTTATAACAAGGTCACAATTTAAATATTTGAAAAAAATCCCCCTCATCCTAATAGAAAGCTTAAAAAATATGTTGTAGAACAGGTATTTTGTTCTATAATGATTGTTGGACCTATTTTTAGTGAACATGTGTATTATACAAATTTATAATTTACTTTGCTTTTACTTTATCTATACAGGATGCTCCAAGTGCTAAAAATTCAGAGCCTCAGTTTGTGTATAATGAAAATGTTGAACTTGCGCAAGCAAATCATGAAAATACTGGTTCAATTAATCCCTTAAATCCATCGCAAAGTTTTAAGAATATAGTAGCAAGTGAATGAGCGAGGTGTGGAAGGGGAAAGGGTAGAGGAAATGGTGCTACAAATAATGGTGAATGTTTTGGGACAAGTGTGGCTAGTTCTAGCAGGAAAGAAAGGGGTAGGGGAAATGGTGATGGAGAAAACGCTGAGGTTTTTACACAAGTGTGCCTGATTCTAGGAGGAGAGAAAGGGAAAGGGGTAGAGGAAATGACAAAGGAGTAAAGGACAAAATAGAGGTGCAAACAAAGGTTGGGTAAAAAAAACAAGGGCCTTTTTATGGAATAGGAGTGTAGAATGACTTGGGTTTTCAAACATGCATTTGTTTGTTCCTTTTGACAAGCCCTACTTCACTTACTTAACTTTGTTATTGTATGATTTAATATATATTTTCTTTTAACATATGTGTGTTTTTTAGGAATTTGATAATTTGCAAAGATGTGTTGTTACTAGTGGAACAAGTGAACAATCAGAACCTGCACCTAGAGTATGTTTTTTTCTAACAACCTACACTAGAGTATGTTCTCTACTTAACTATTTGAATCCCACCAGCAATAAAGTATGTTTTTTTATTATTTGTATTTAATTATTTCTATAGTTATTTCACATTTTTTCACACTTGTACACTTAATTTTTGTAGATTGAGATGCGTCAATCTATGCGGTGTGAATACTTGTTGTCCAATCAACATTCTTTTGTTGGAGTGTCCGTTTGTACGGATAGTGGTTCAGAAAGCGGGGAACACCACTGACTCTTTGATTTAGAAGAATCCAGCTTTTAAGTAACAATAGTTTTAGTATTATGGATTGTTTTTTGCTTAGATATTTAAGTTATTATTCACATGTTAATCCTGGAAAAAATGAAATATGGATAGCACTTTGGTAACTTTTGAAGCTGAACCTGTGAAATATCAATAGCTCTTTTGTAACTATCGGAGGTTAGCTTTAGTATTTCTATTTGGATCAAAGCAAAAACAAGTTATTGTTTGCCTTTTTTCAATAATTGCTGAGCTAATGATATTATTAAGATTGTTGTTATGTTTTTCTTCAATCTGGCAATATTTGTTTCATTGTGCTTCAGGGTGTTTTTTTATTTTAAAGAGTTATAATGGAGTTTTGCATTTTTTCTTTGCACTGAAAATTAGCTCTTACTTTCAAATCTTTTTTAAGGATAGAAGTATCTCGGGTAGTACAATTTTAAAGAAAATGACATTTTTAACTTTTTTTGGTGAAGTAACGATGAGAAGGTAGCTCACAAATAAAAATTTGTATTTCTTTCGTCAATTAATAGTTAGAACGTACAATTATAAAAAAATGGTACCTTCAATAAATTTTCTTTCTTGTTTTTTAATTTTCTTCATAAATAAATTTTGTCTATTTATTTTTCCATAAATTAACAGTCATGAAGTACAATTGTGAAGACAATGATATTTTTAGTGATTTTTTCCTTTTTATTTATTAACTTTCAAATTGTACTCCATGCTTAAAATAATTTTTATTTTTGAATGTATTTTAGTGTATTTTAGTTAACAAAAAACTAAAAGGATATTTTTGTCCAAAAAAATGCAACATGTACAGTTGTGGTTTTGTGATCATACTACAGCGGTAAAAAAAAGTCTTTTTGAATTATAAGCTCCTTTGATTGATGATCAAAGGAAATAATAAGTCCGTTTTTAAAATAGAGGGGAACATAACATACCAAAGGACAAAATATAAAGAGGTTAAATGTATTTTAGCCAATTTTTTTATGAATATTCAATCTTTGTGCAATCACATCAAATAATTGTTCTTTTCCTATTATTTTCAATGGAGAAAATTATCACTTATGGGCCATCAGAATGAAATCTTAGTTCAAAGCTTTGACTCTGTGGTAGGTTGTCGAGAATGATTTTAATCATATCCCACATGTTGAAAATTCCACACTAAATCAAATAAAAAAGTAGGATGAAGAAGTGACAAGGAAACCAAAAACTCTTTTTATGTACATTTGGCAATTGTAAGAATCTTGGTTATGAAGAGAAAGATTGTTGACATAAGGGAAAAGCCTAAATATTACAAGTGTTAGAGATTTGAGCATTTGCAAAAGAATGCAAATTTGCAAATAAAGAACAAACAAATACGGTGCAAGTTACAAAAGAAGAAGCTCCTTTTTAGAGTAATAGGTGAGATATGCATTATGGATAGACGTGCTTTAAAAAATTGAAAGTTGGTGACAAAATGCTTCTACAAATTTAATTATGGTAATGAACAGTGCATCATATTAAAGAGAAGTACTTAACAAGTTGGATAAAAGTGTTATATGAAGTTTGGAGCAAGGGAGAGTATTGATTAAAGTGCCTCAAACTACTATTTAGTTGTTTCCTATTTTTTAGGAGTAGTAGATAATAGTGCTTTGTTATTTAAGTATGTTTTATTATTAAGTTTTTTTAAAAGTTGTATTTAGGTTAATGATTGTTCATTTATTTAGTTGCTTGTTTTTAGGAATTTTATTCAGGCCTAATGTTCTGTTTTGATGAGTTAAGCCAGTAGTAAAGTCCTTTATTTTGTCCAGCAAAGCTTAGCCTCTTATTGATTATTATATTTTCCAACAAGATTCGCTTAGTTACATTAGCTTTGCACAAAATTCGAAGTTGAAGTCGATTAACATGAATGTTAATATAAGAGAGTGTTAATCAAGTGTAAATGAAGATGTTGAGTTAATTAATATTAAGAAATAAATCAAGGTATTTTTTGACCTTTTTAGGTTTTAACACATCTTGCGAGACAAATTAACAGATAATGAGTTGATTCATATATGTATTATATGTCTTCAAATAAAGAAAATGTATTTATGTATATATAAAGGAATTAAACTAATTAAAAAGAAAATTAAGGAAGAACCTAATAGGGAAGAACCTAATTAGTGTCTAAATATGTTTGTATCAATTATGATATTATTATTATTACCCCTCCCAAACTCAAAATGGTAGAGAAATACACTGTTAGAGTTTATAAACAAGATGGCAAAATCAAGAAGTGGAGTGAACTTTGGTAAACATATTAGCCATCTAGTCTTGAAAGAAGATATAAAAAGACAAACCATATTATAATGAAATGATTATGGACAAAGTAACTCAACGTGTTTTTTGTGTTCATACAAAGCATCATTATGGGCAATCTGCATAACACTTAGACTATCACAATAAAGGGGAGTAGCGCAAATAGAGATGGAATGTCCATACTCTAAAATAATTAGCAAAGCCATAGAAACTCAGAAGTATTATCGACAAAAAGTTGGATATTCAATGTTATTAGTGGATCGAAAGACAATGGTTTGCTTCTTACTGTGCTAATAGATAAGTGAATCACCAAATAAAAAGGAGTAAGAAATAATAAATTGATAGTTATAGAATCACCAGTCTAATCAACATCTGAACAACCTCGCAACTGAAGAGAAGATGAGTTGGAGTAATGAAGACCATGAAATAAAGGTACCTTTGATGTAATAAAGAACACAAAAAATAATCGCATATGAGTGGTTGCAAGAAGCTACCATGAACTGACTAATAATGTGAATAATATAAGTAATGTCAGTATGAGTAATAGTAAGAACAAGCTGATGAAACAAAGTAATGTTGAGAAGAGGAGAGGCGTTAGAAGTGGAAAATGAGTATTAGCTTTAATTAGAGTATTGACAATTTTATCATCAGCAAGACTTACATAAGAGGTCAGATTAGTAGTGTACTTGACTTGAGATAAATAATACCAAAAACATTAGAAGTAGAAAATGAGTATCAGCTTTAATTAGAGTATTGACAATTTTATCATCAGCAAGACTTACATAAGAGACGAGATTAGTAGTATACTTGACTTGAGATAAATAATACCAAAAACATTAGAAGTAGAAAATGAGTATTAGCTTTAATTAGAGTATTGACAATTTTATCATCAGCAAGACTTACATAAGAAACGAGATTAGTAGTATACTTGACTTGAGATAAATAATACCTTATAAAATTCAAAGTAACCTTTAAGATCTAATAAATAGCTCAAATTTCCAAGTTCTTCCATCTTAAATCGGTAATTAAGAAAGTTCTTAAGATCATGAATTGCTTGTGTATCTTCACCAATAATGATCATGTCATCAATATATAATAATAACATAAAAATACCTCACTCTGTTTTTTGAAAGAATAATCATAATTATGAAGATTTGATTGAAAACAAAAATGATAAATGATGAAACTAAATTTAGTAAACAAAGCTAAAGGAGCTTGTTTAAATTCATAGAAAGCCTTTCGAAGAAGATAGATTTTATCTAGAAGATGGTCATTGCTGAAAAGTCTTAGCAGGTCGAAATCATCAAATAAAAATAGTCCGCTTGTGCAGGGATGGAGCCATGTTATAGGGGAGGAGAGCCATGACCCTCCCTTTCAAATATATATTTTTTTAAAATTACTTATATAATTAAAATTTTTAAAATTATAAATATAAGTGGCCCCTCTTAAAGTTAAGTGTATCCACCGTTCGTCATACAAGGCTCTTCGTAAGTTTTAACGATGTTTCAATTCAAAGAGTTGGTCAATTTAAATTTTCCTCATTTCCTCGAAACGAGTGTCCTTTTGGATTTACTTGATTGTCAGCTGACTTTCCTTAGCGTAAAAGAATGAACATTGGTTAAACATAACGTAGTGTTTAGATCTTAATTAGAAGCGATGAGTTAGCTACAGCACAAGTAGGGTCGTTTTAAAAATCATAACTGTCTATAAAAGAGAAAAGGAAAGAGGAAGGGTTAGGTGGGAGTTAGGTCAGGTAAACTCTGTCTGTATCTATTGTTCGCCATATAAGGCTCTTCGTAAGTCTTAATGATGTTTTAATTCTAAGAATTGGTCAATTTTAAATTTTCCTCTTTTCCTCGACATGCATGTCCTTTAGGATTTACCCGACTGTTGGCTGACTCTCCTTAGCGTAAAAAAATGAACGTTGGTTAAACGTAACGTGGTTTTTAGATCTTAATTAGAAGCGATGAGCTAGCTACAGCACAAGTAGGGTCGTTTTAAGAATTATAACTGTCTATAAAAGAGAAAAGGAAAGAGGAAGGATTAGGCGGGAGTTAGGTTAGTTAAACTCTATCTGTATCCACCGTTTGCCATACAAGGCTCTTCGTAAGTCTTAACGATGTTTCAATTTTAAGAGTTGGTCAACTTTAAATTTTCCTCATTTCCTCAAAATGCATATCCTTTAGGATTTACTCGACTGTGGACCGACTTTCTGAATTTAAATTTTGAATATTGTGAATGAAGAATTAGTTGTATGGCATGCATGAAAATAGATTAATATTGCGAATGAAGAATTAGTTGTATGGCATGCATGAAAATAGATGAAAAGAAGAAGGGCTGATATGGACACAAA
>JANKOE010000008.1:6876882-6897764 GCA_026284465.1 Erythroxylum citrifolium
ATGTGTAGGTAAAACCAAACCCTTCCAATACATGTGATCATCTACTCCATATGTGTAGGTAAAACCAAACCCCAATAACATACACTAACTATTGACTGGTGTATCTATAATTAGTGGCACACCATATTATTTCTATCTTTTATAACATATCAGCTTTAATTAGAGTATTGACAATTTTATCATCGGTAAGACTTACATAAGAGATAAGATTAGTAGTATCCTTGACTTGAGATAAATAATACCTTATAAAATTCAAAGTGACCTTAAGATCTAATAAATAGCTTAAATTTCCGAGATCTTTAATCTTAAATCGGTAATTAAGAAAGTTTTTAAGATCATGAATTTCTTACGTATCTTCACTAGTAATGATCATATCATCAATATATAATAATATAAGAATAATACCTCACTCTCTCTTTTGAAAGAATAATCATAATTACGAGGATTTGATTGAAAAAAAATGATAAATGATGAAAATAAATTTAGTAAACCAAGCACATAAGCTTGTTTAAGTTCATACAAGGCTTTTTGAAGAAATAGATTTTTCATGAAGATGGTCATTCCTGAAAAGTCTTAGTAGGTCGAAATCATCAAGTAAAAATAGTCCGCTTGTGGGCCCTTACTACTCCTTTCAAGTTGAAGTTTATTCTTGGGCTAAGATATCTATCACAACCACTAAGTCCGATTCTTGACGAAGATAAAGTTGGGTTTTGAGGATAAAAGGGTAATTAGCATAATAGATGTTTAAAATATTTCAAGATAATTTGTGAGAATTCTCCACAGCGATAGTGAATGCATGGTAGGCGAAAAAGTGGGTAGGAACTATGATATCTTCCTGCAGCTATAATTTCGTTTCTTACATTTTTTATAAAATAAATAATTTAAAGTTTAAAAATTGCTTAAAATTTTAATTAAAAAATTGAAAACAATCACTCTTAAAAAATCTAAAGTTTAATTTAAAATATTTTTAAATAAATATTAGTAGATTTATTTTAAATTATAAAAATATATTAATTTATGATAATTAATTAATTTTTAACAATAAAAATTATTAAACTAAATAAAATCAAAAAATTAAAAATTGAACAAAAGGCTTAACTCATTAAATTTTCAGTTTAAATTTTAAACCGTTGCTTTATTCTTTATGGAATAATTTTTATTTACCAATTGACTTTTTTTTCATTTAGGACATTTTCCAATAATTTTAACAAATATATTTTTTTTTCTTTTTTCGCATTGGAAACATTTAATCGATGAGTTGACCAGTACGGGGATTGTGAGTTTTCAGATTCTGCCTTCTTGTTAGGTACAACATCACATGGTTTTAAAATATCTTAGTGTGGTTTTCTTATATGGACGGTGTGTTTTTTTTCTATTTTTAATTTGTGTATATTAATATTCACTAATATTCTCCCTTTCATTTTGAACAATTCAAGACAATCCTCCTGTTCAGTTCAGTTTAGGAGTTAATTATGTTATATTATTCAAATAGCTCATGATTCTATTTGGCAATCATCATATTCCATTAGTTATTAACTGATTCTATCAGCTATTAATTGATAGTGAATTAATATAGCTGATTTGATCAGCAGATAATAACAGTTGTTTATTTAAAGATGTTTAGTAAAATTAAATATTTAGTGTTAACTGTTTATGTATAAAATGACTTATGAGGACATGACTTTAAAAAAGATTTATAAAAATACGAATATTATATCTTAGTAGTTATATGAATATTTTCGTAAAAATGTATAATAACGTTTCAATTTGCTTTATTCAATAAGTCAGAATTAAATAAATTAAAATCTATTTGTCTATGTTCAAAATAAAAAATAATTATTTAAATTAATGTGAGAAACTAAACTGAAAATGTAACATTTAACGAGCACAAAAGTTTTTTTAATTATATGAAAATATAATCCTTTAATAAAATTAATCTTATTTTATAACTAAAACTAAAAAAGATTTTTAATAATTTTATCTATTAAAATTATCATTTAAATAATTTTTTAAACATAATAACTATTTTTAAAAACATTTGTATTTTTAAAAATATTTAAATATAAAATATATTTTAAATTTAATGATTTAATTTTTTTAATTACAAAATTTAATCTAAGTATTAATAAGTACAATGAATGTAATTTGAAACTTCCGTGTCCAATTCAATAATTTGGTAGCGGTTTTGGTATTGTACAATACCAAATCTAATGATACTTATTTTATTTAATTAAAAATAGAATAAATTTTAAAAATAATGATATGAAGTACAAAATTTTATTAAAGAAAAAAATTTCAACTTGGTTTAATTTTTGAATAAGTTATATTTTTTAATTTCAAGTAAATTGAATTTACTTATCTATGTCTATATCTATGTCTATTTCTATTTCTCCTATCGTCTCCTATAATTTGTAATAATTTTTGGATACAATTATCTTTTTGTCCCATAATTTTTTAGTTGCTAGAGCAAAATACTCCTTATAAGAGCGTCTTCAAAAACTACATAATGGGTTTAATTCGTTAACCCAATCAACTAATTTCTAAACATAATTATCAGCAGTTTGACATGATTAGATAGTCAAATACCTTTCAATATGCCAGAAATTAGCTCATAAGCTATTTACCAAACAAGGGATATACATTTTATTGCACATTCTAAAGCGGAGTATTTTAAGAATATTGTAGATGCTAATAATCTCTAAAATTTATATAATTATTGTCATTTCATATTTATAAAAAATGTACTTAACCTTTTATATACACATATTAAATACAAGATGACCTATTATTAAGTGGTCTATAGTTCCATAAAATTATATAAGGTTGTATATAAAATTAAATAAATTAAAACCTAATTGTCTATGTTCAAAATAAAATATAATTATTTAAATTAATGTTAGAAACTAAACTAAAAAATGTAGCATTTAATGAGCATAAATTTTTTTTTAATTATATGAAAATGTAATCCCTTAATAAAATTAGTCTTATCTTATAACTAAAACTAAAAAAAGATTTTTAATAAATTTATCTATTAAAATTATCATTTAAATAATTTTTAAACATAATAACTATTTTTAGAAACATTTGTATTTAAAAATATTTAAATATAAAATATATTTTAAATTTAATGATTTAATTACAAAATTTAATCAAAATATTAATAAGTAGAATGAATATGACTTGAAACTTTCTTGTCAAATTCAATAATTTGGTAGCGGTTTTGTATTGGAATACAATACCAAATTCAATGATACTTATTTTATTTAATTAAAAATAGAATAATTTTAAAAATAATGATATGAAATATAAAATTTTATTACACAAAATTTTTTAAACTTGGTTTAAGTTTTGAATAAACCATAGTATTTTGTTTATTTCAAGTAAATTGAATTTACTTATCTATGTCTATGTCTATCTCTATCTCTATCTCTATTTCCCTTCTCCTCTCTTGTAATTTGTAATAACTTTTAGATACAATTATCTTTTCGTTCCTTAATTTCTTAGTTGCTAAAGCAAAATACTTCTTATAGGAGCATTTTCAAAAATTACAGATTTAGTTCAATTCACCAACTCAATCAGCTGATTATTAAATATGATTATCAGCGTTTTGACATTACTAAACAGTAAAATACCTTTCAATATATCAGAAATTAGTTGATAAGTTATTTACCAAACAAAGGATATACATTTTATTGCACGTTCTAAAGCAGAGTATTTTAAGAATATTGTAGATGCTAATAATCTCTAAACTTTATATAATTATTGTCATTTCATATTTATCAAAAATGTACTTAACCTTTTATATACACATATTAAATACAAGATGACCTATTATTAAGTGGTCTATAGTTCCGTAATTTTTTTTTGGGTAAGAAAAAGGTGAGCAAAGCTCACAAAAGCAAATGTGCGTTACGCCATTTTATGGATGCAGCAATAAATGTGCGTTACGCCAGACTCCTCGTGTACCACGCATTTTGTTATGATCATCTTTGCGTTCTTCATGTCTCCTACTCATACATATTTTATGATTATATATCTTTGGTAGTTGATCATTTGATTTTTACAGTCAATATCTTTTTATATGCATGCAATACTAATAAAATTTTCTTATACTGATTAATAATTAGGTCGGCCTAAACAAGAGCAGGAAGGGCACCTACCTAAAGTTTACTCTTATTAAGAATAAAATAAGATTCACCGTTAACTCTCGTAAAGAATAAAATGAAACAAAATAAGGTTTATTCTTGATCTTTATAAAGGTTAAAATGAGACAAACTAGGGTCTAACTTATTCTTAAGACTCGTAAAGAGCAAAATGAGACAAATCTTCTTATTTTTATTTTTTTCTTTACGTATTTTTTCCATTTGATTTTTTTATTGAGTTATTCTCTAGATCTTAATATTAAAAATTACTACAACGCACTATATTCTTCAATTATGTCATGATAAGAAGCTTAAGGTAGTCTCTTAATGATAAATTAAAAAAAAAAGTTTACATATTTATATATTATCAATTTATTGAAGCTTTTTTTTTAATTTTTCTTAGGACTTATAAAATGTTAAGAAGGATCCTTAGATTTTCTGTTATAAAAAAAGTGACAGTAATGGAAACATATGTTAGAATTTCTGAAGTGGGAAGGCTAAAAAATCAAATACATTGACCAATTTCATTAAAGATACAAAAAACCGATAATTATAAATATCATGCATCGGTAATTAAGGATAAATAAATAGGACCACAAATACACTCAAAATAAGAAATATAGACAACTCAACATTAATTTGAACCAAACCAAATCAATTACGCTGAACTTGACTCCAATCCTGTCGGAACTCAATAACTCGATTCACTTTCAAACCCTCTTCGTTCTCTTATGCTTATCTCAAAATTTATCAATCTCATCCATTCAAGCCTTCCTTCCCTGTCGTGATAAAGTATATTTGGTATTTATAAAAAAGAAAAAAAAATTTTAAAGAGAGGTTTCGTGTTGAAACACTAATAAACTTACTTGTCTAGATTTCAATTATTGCATTTTAAAATCCCAAGCTTTTATGATTTATAAATTAGTTTAATTAAATTAATATTGTTAAAATATAAGCCCATACTTATTTTTGTCCTGATATTTTTTATTAAAAATTCGAAAAAGAAAAGAAATAAAAATAAAAATATGACGACATAAGTTAAGCGGCGTGTGTGTCTTCAAGTGTCGTGCATGCATTTTTTCATCTGTTCCTTTTGCATGCACTCTCTCTCTTTTCTTTCTCTCTCTAAACATATATATATTTATATATATTTACAAAGAAATGCCTCTCTGTTACTGGGTCTTAGTTCTGATAAACCTGTCCTTTGACTTGTATATAAGATGCTTATCGATTATATACATGCAATCTCTTTTTTAACTATTTAATCTTTGTTGTCCTTGCGTTTCTCTACACATAGAGAGATTAGCTTTTAGTTTTAATTTACTTGATTGGTTTTTTATCTATGCATGGATTCGTGCTATCTAGATTTGCGATTAGAGTCGTGAAGTTTTGATCTTTACGTGGGTATTTTAGGATTTTTTTTAATTTGCAATTTTGGTGCATGCCAGGGGATCAATAACAGATGTGGGTTTGGGTTTTTTGGGGCTTTTGATTTTGGGTTTTGGTAATTGAAAGAAACAATCTTTGAGTTTTGATTGCGAATTTATTTCGGGGCATCGTATTAAAAGAATGAGTACCAAGATTTGCGTGAATTCATCATGTGGAGCGAGTGCGAGTAGTGAGTGGAAAAAAGGATGGGTTTTGCGATCTGGTGGATATGCCGATCTCTGCTACACTTGCGGGTATAATCTTTTTCTCATCTGCTATTTTTAGCTTTTCTTTGCTCTTCTTCTAGATTCAACGCCGCATGGGCAATTTGGGGATTTTTGTTATCGGTGTTAATTTGTGCATTTCCAATTTCCCAGACATTTCGCAACTTCCGGTTTTGACTGTAGAATTCTGTTAGGCCTGATGAAAGATTAGTCTTTATATGTTTAGTTTCAAGTTTCGTGGACTGCTAGAGACTCTTGATATGATAATGTGGGATGCTGTTGACGTTTGGCACGTATTATTAATATGATGGATCGATACTGGAGGTGATGACGTGGGTTAATGGTGGATTTGTGGCTAAACTTGGTGTAATTAATACAGGCAGTCTAGGAGAATATGTCAAAAATGTTATCTTACAATGATTATTATGTTTGACTAAAAACCCTGCAACGTTATGATGGGCAGAGATGGAGGTCTTGACTTCTTCATCTGGAGTTTCTTTTAGATTCTCATCTTATATTCTTATTTCTTCGAAAGTGTTGTTTTAACACTTAACTTGAATTATGAAATCAAGTATATATATGGTCTGTGCGCTGTCAAGTTAAAAAGTAAGAGCAATGATCTACTAAGTTGGATGAAGAAGTCAATATTGCTGGTGACCTTAGTTGAGGTTTTTAATGGTTCAAACTTTTGGATTCTTGCTCTTTCTCGTATAATGACCTCCTTTTTCCTTTGATGTTTTCATTAAATTTCCTCATGAATTTGCATACTGCATCAGACTTCATACTCACACGTGTCAAGCATCTATAGGTATGGTTCATGTGATTATGATAAAGATCCTTTTCAATTTCTACGCTGCTGCATGTTTGCATGCGGAATATTTTCTTAACCATCACTGACCATAATGTTTTAGCTTATTCCTTTTTTCTTTCACTAATTGTCCAGGACATTAGTTGGTTTCTTTTCTTGTGCAACTCTTTAGCATATCCTAGTTAACTTAAGATGTTGTGGTTTACTTGGAATGTAGATCTGCATTTGAGAATTCCGTTTACTGTAACTTGTTCCACTTAGAGGAATCTGGTTGGAGAGAATGTTCTAGCTGTAGCAAGGTAACCTAATAACCAGATTATTATTTTTGGTCAAATTTTTTTTCTTGTCTTTCCAGTTTATAATTGAAAATGACGATCAAGATGGATAAATGATGAGCCTAATTAAAATTGGTGTTACAGCGCCTCCACTGTGGATGTATTGCTTCCGAGTCTTTGGTTGAGCTATTGGATTATGGTGGTATAGGATGTATGAGCTGTACTAGGAGTCCTCGTCTGTCTTTGGTAAGTTGAAGTTGCCATGAGTGGTTTAAAATGTTAAAACCATTGTTTTCATACAAGGAATTGTGCACATTAAAAATGTATTTCAATTTTCAGTATTTCTAGCCTGGCTGTAATATTATGAAGTATTACATTGTTCTTGGGAATCTGGATCTTACTCAAGGTAGAGTCAGAGTAGGTTGTAAGGAAAAATGTTGTTATATTGGTGGCATTACGGACACAATAATGTTCACCTTTGTAAATAATTGGGAAGGCCATCTCTGTAGATAACTGTCCTCTAGATAATTTGTTTTGTTTCCCTAGAAACCAGTTCATAAGTTTGTTTTATTGTTGATTCAAATTTGGTGGTGGAGATGGTTAGTGCGGGTATTGGAGATTTGACGAGAATAAAAATAATAGTTTCAAACTCCTCTTTATCTGATTTTGGTTGGAACTCTTAATATTTTTATAATGCTTGGATGTTTATAGCATCAATTTAAGTGCATATGTAGGATTTTATATGTTGGAGTGAAAAAAAGGATATTAGACATTAGATTTAGCATGAAATATGTTTGATTCTGGAAACAAGTACCTAGCATGATTTGGATTTCAAAATGTATTTCAGTGGCATGGAATCTGGTTATTAGTTTATTCATGGTTCAATTTCTGCTTTATCTTTTACTCACTCAGAAACAGAATAATGGGATTGCTAGTGGACTTGGCTCATTGAAAGCAAGTAATGTTGAACCAACCTACATTGACAATCTTGAGTCTGATACTGGTGATGGGGGGAAACTTGCACAGTTGTGCAGACTTATAGAAGCTAATGAATCCATTCTATTGAGTCAGTCTGAGGGTACTGATCCAAATGCCCGTCTTGGACAATTGAGACAGGAAGACACCACACATCCTATTGGGGAGATTGGCACAAGCTTCTTCAATGCAACTCATCCATCAGGTAGATCATCGACATTCTCCAACCCAGATGCTGGATCAATATTAGACATGAGAGATATGTGTGGATCACTTTCACAGCCATCTTTGTGTATGGCATTGGGTGCTCCACCAGGGATTTCAAATTTTGCACCATTTCCTGGTGCTGTCGTTGAAGGAAGGGAAAATGGCCAATCAATGGCTTCCTTTCAGCAAGGGCAGAGATCTCGGCCCATACTACCTAAACCCTCAAAACCTGATGTTGCAGCCTGTTCAGAGGCTAACAAAACTGCACCTGAGCTGCGTATTGCAAGGCCACCTGCTGATGGGCGGGGTAAAAGTCAGTTACTTCCTAGATACTGGCCAAGGATCACTGATCAAGAGCTGCAGCAATTATCCGGAGAGTATCCTTCTGTTTTGGATTAAGATTTGCTTGGACAGACGAATACTCCTATTTATATATTCAGACAATTGTTCTCCTTAAGTATGTTTCTAGTTTAAATTCCAATATTGTTCCATTGTTTGAGAAGGTGCTTAGTGCCAGTGATGCCGGTCGAATTGGTCGATTGGTTCTCCCAAAAGCCTGTGCTGAAGTGAGTTAAAAAGTCCATATCTTGGGCCTCTTATTTTGTGGTCATCCCCTTTCCTTCCACTCAACCTGCACCCCTCCAACTCTCTTATTTTCTTCTCATTTAAACTATAATTTAATGCAGGCTTATTTCCCTCCTATCTCTCAATCTGAAGGCCTTCCATTAAGGATCCAAGATGTGAAGGGGAGAGAATGGACATTTCAGTTCAGATTTTGGCCAAACAATAATAGCCGGATGTACGTGTTGGAAGGTGTAACCCCTTGCATACAGTCTATGCAATTACGAGCTGGCGACACAAGTATGCTTTATCCAATCCCTGCTATGATATTGATTAATTGCTACCATTATCTAAGTGCTCAAGTTATATGCTACACCATTCTTAACATAGGCTAGTGCTAGTTAACAAGTACAGAGAGTGCGAGAGTGACATGAATGAAATGTTAACTTGTTGAACTTTGGCATGGAGAGTTTTTTTAAATAATCATCATGCATAAGTCTGCTAATCCATATAGTTTTGTATTTTTTCTCCAACACGATTGGATCGTTAGAAGCATTAATTTTCATGATCCTCCATGATTGTGATGTTCTCTTTTGTTTTTTCTTTTTTGTGGGGTGGAAGTAATTTGGTTTCTCTCAGATATTTTCGTTCCTTTCTTCACAGTTACTTTTAGCCGGATAGATCCTGGAGGCAAGCTTGTGATAGGATATCGCAAAGCAACAAACAACATAGCAGATACACAGGTTAAACTTCATTGGCAATATTACTGAAATTTCTTAAATCTTCTTATTGTTCTATGCATTCGGTGTTTTATTAATTGTTGCATAACTGAGAAACTTTTTGCACTCCCATTGTTTAAGCAGGATGTCCAAACATCTGTACTTGCCAATGCTGCTGCTCCTATAGACACTTCTTTTTCTGGTACTGTCAGGACTCTTCCTACAGTAAGTGGTTATTCCGGTCATTTCCAAAGCCTTTTGTGAATCAATGATCCTCACCTAAGTGCTCTGTCAAAACATGAATATAGCTGACGGGGATATTGGCTGGAACCCAAGTGAAAATAATGGAGGCAAGATAAACGGGGACTTACTTCCGCAACCTGTGGGAACTGCAGAGAAGAAGAGGACTCGAAATATTGGGCCCAAAAGTAAGAGGCTACTTATGCACAGTGAAGATGCTCTTGAGCTGAGACTGACATGGGAGGAAGCACAGGATTTGCTTCGACCTCCCCCCAGTGCCAAGCCAAGCATTGTAAATATTGAGGATCATGAATTCGAGGAATATGATGTGAGTTTATCTGCCAAATTAGTTTTTCTGGTTCCAACTTGATGTGTAGGAGATTATGCTTTAGATTGAATCAGGTTCTAGTGGCGTTTTCTGCTTGAACTTGTATTCAATTTTGTTCTTGTTGTTCAGGAGCCGCCAGTTTTTGGAAAGAGGACCATTTTTATAGCTCAACCATCAGGGTAAGGAATTTGGATTTGATATGCATATTATACTTTATACTGCAAATAATGGCCTGACTACTTTGTTTTACGTTTTTGTTTGTTTGGAAGCATTGGATCAAATTAGCTATAGTGATAGCCCTCTACTTTCCAAAGTTCTGAGGGAATTGTCATTTTGTATTTGTCAGTATTGTATAAGTAATTGTTTTATCAGCTTGAGATTTTCTGATGCTTGTTTGTTTTGAATCAAAGGTTATGGTTTGCACAATTTTCCATGGATGATGGCTGAGGGGTTTCTTTCTGCTTTCCCTTTCTCTTTTGTACCTTCCATTAAGGAGAAAAGAAGTGGCTTTATTTGGATCTTCTGGCCTTATCTCTTCTAATACTTGTCTACCCTTATTATTTGTAATGACTTTTGTCTGTTCTCCTACCTAGATATTTTGCATTTTATTGTGTTTGCTGTCACATTATCAATCATTATTGTCTAACCAACTACAATGATTTTGACATGAGAAAGGAGTAGTGTTTTTGAACATGGAATGCTCGCTGATGAGATAAATTTGAATTTGCTTAAAAGTTATAGAATTGTTTAATACTGAGTTGGTCGGGCTCTTGGCCAGGGATGCAAACAGCATATTTGGTGGTTAAAGGTTCAATTACATGGAGAAATTTGAATCTTATTATGAAAATTATACTCTGTAAGTGTTTATTGGTGAATTGGCTGTGCCTTTTTGACAGGGATCAGGAACAATGGGCTCAATGCGATGATTGTTCAAAGTGGCGAAAACTGCCTTTGGATGCTCTTCTTCCTCCAAAGTGGACATGCTCAGAAAATACTTGGGACCCAACCAGGTTAACTTCTTTTTCCCATCCTTTTAGGGTTTTTCTTTCTCATTATTATAAATTTTCATGTGTAAATCGCTTATGAAGGCTTGTTGGTCGCACATAAACTGATAATTTACAAAATGACACTAGATGCACTTGTTCTGCACCGGAGGAGATGAGTCCCAAGGATTTGGATAATGTTCTGAGAGTGACCAAAGGTACAGTTTCGTTTTCCACCTTTATGCATAACTTGTTAAAGATTGGTATATGTGCATATCTCTGTGCTGAAACTTGTATCTATGCATGACCATAGGCTGCAAACTAAGTTTTTCAAACTTTAGGCTTGGTGTTTATCAGCGTTATTATTATTATTATTATTATTATTATTTTGTGTATGGTGATTATTAAGTGATTGAACACCTTTAGTTTGATGTCTTTTCCATACTAAGTGCCAGACTGAGGTTGGTGGCCGAGTTGTAGAGATTAAATTTTATGGACATAGTTGCTTGATAGTCTTGCCACACGACTGTGTGTTTCTTTAGAATATAGTAATTGGATAGTTTTGATACTAACTGATTATTTGAATATATATGCTGTTGAACTTGTCCTCCTTGTGTTGCAAGATCTCAAGAAACGACGGATTGGAGAAGTTCAGAAGCAAGTCCAAGAACGTGAGCCTTCTGGCTTAGATGCTCTGGCAAGTGCTGCAGTTTTAGGAGACAGCATAAGTGATGGGGGTGAGGCAGTTGGAGCAACTACAAAGCATCCACGGCACCGCCCTGGCTGCACTTGCATCGTATGCATTCAACCACCCAGTGGTAAAGGCAAGCACAAATCTACATGCATGTGCAATGTGTGCATGACCGTAAAACGCCGCTTTAAAACTCTTATGTTACGCAAGAAGAAACGCCAATCAGAACGCGAAGCAGAAGCATGTCAGAAGGATAAGAATGACCAGACTGATGAATTGGAAACGAATGGCACTTCAAGCTCTCCAGGGCTGCATGGAAAAGACTTGCAGAACGGAGGAAACAAAAACCAAACACAAACTGAGGAGGCAGAAACCAGCACTGGTCAAATAGATCTTAATTCTCATCCCTATCGGGAGGATATGCAACTAGATGTGCCAATATTGAGTATGATGAACTTTGTCGACACTACTAACACGCCGTTAGATAATTACATAAAGTTGAATGGTCTTGCAAGCGTGATGTGTGAGCAGAAAGGTACTTTGAGTTCCTGTTTGTTGTCAAAAAGTAATGGAGAGAGTCTGAGACGCCTGTCTGATGAAGCCCTCCTCGCGTCTATAGGATGGGATCACGAGAACAAAGCTGATGGACGCTGTACATCCAACATAGACTGAAACATCATTTATTTTGTGGATGCTCTTGTTCTTGTTCTTGTTCTTTTTTTTTTCTTTTGAATTTTGTTATTTGGAGAGGTGATAGTACACATCTTGTTTTTACAGATTCTCACTATAGAAATGGGCAACGTAGTTTGATCACCAACCTAATCTTTGTATTTCTGCGTTCCCCTTCAAACGGGGTCATATTTTAATTTGTTCATGTCTTGCTTTTGGATGTTCTTTCCATGGTTTTCTGAAGCTGAGTGCAGAGTTGGTTCTTCTATGCTTGTATCTTAAATTAATGACTCCATAATAGCTTTCTAATCTTCTTCAAGGTCCAATATTAGTTCCCTATTTTTTAAAAAAGAAATTAGATTAAAGTAAATTACATTTCTGAAGCATAAGCAAAAGAAAATATAAACATGAAAATGAATTCCGTTTTGAAGCTATGCTACATTCCCCCTAAAAATCATCTTACTCCACCTAGAAATTGTGATTAATTTCGTTGTATGCAACATTTAAGCATTAATTTAAGTTTAGTTGCGTGCTAATGTGAAAGACACACATCTTAATGTCGAACTTAGCATCGTCTTTTCCAAGTTGACGAGTGGGACAAAATAAACTGACCAACAATCTCTCGCTCTCTCACGTTAGTTAAGTGATTATAAGCCATCTCATACAGATACACTTCGCTAAAGTAAGCATGCTCAGATTCCTTGTAAGAATCGGCCGTTGCTGCTTAATCCAACAACATGGGTACAGACAACCTTCGATCTTTGGATTGATCATAAGACCACATCCGTTGGTAACTGAAAGTCTGAAACTTTATCCCTCCAATTTGTAGATTTTTTTTTTCTTTATGCTCGACCTTATCCGTCGTCGAGTCATAAGTTCCAATAATAGTTGATTCACTAAATAAATATTACCATTATACCATTTTTCATAGTTCCTTCACAATAAACTTTGGAAAATCCACCCTCCCATGGAAATATTATAAATAAAAACATTGGACTTTGACTAATATCTTAGGAATTTGTGAAAGCTCTTCCCTTTTGTTTTGACTATTTATAACAAGTTAATTAGATTTTCACAAAATCTATAATTATATATGCAATATAACATTTAGTATAAGGATAACATGATATAGTCATGTAGTATTTTATAATTTATAATGCCACATGTGTCATGATATGAGTCAAGTGACCATTAATTTAATATTGTACTAATGTGATATATCACATTTGCATGAATCCCAAATGCCATACGAAATTAAGAAAAATAAATAACGGGTGAGGCCTGTGCTAGTGTTACTAAAGATGTACGAGTGAGTTACACTGCCGTTATGGATCCATATGCTTGTTTTATATGATTCCGTGAAAGTTGTAAAAATGGGATTTAGTCTAAGCCGGCCAGAACATTGTTGCCATTCTACTATAATCTGCCCTCGTCTCCAATTGGTAGCAGAAGCCAATAAACCCCACCTTCTCTTTTCCTCCATCACTCACGTGTTTGTGCAGAGGAAAAGAAAACTGATGATGGGTAATCCCAAAACCATGGCTCAGGCGAAACTGGAGCTCGAAGAACTCTACTCAGGAATCCCTGACGATTCAGTGAACCTCACTTTTCAGGACCTCGTAAACCTACAACATGAACCTGATACCAAGGTTACAGAGAAGAAGAAAGCAAATAACATGGAAGCCGTTAAAGAATCCAAACACACTATAAACAAGTTGCCTAGTCTCGATCTCAACGTGGGTTTGCAAGCATCAAAATCTTATGCTGTTAGTGTCGACGGCCACCTTGTTGATAGTGAACCCCGCAACAAGCCTCACAGAGAACGAGGAGGCCTTCAACGCCACCGTCAGAACAACGCTCACCACCACCACCGCGACGATGAAGACATGGAAGACTCACATTCGTCTAGAGGTGGTGATCAAATACATGTCAGTGATATTGGTGGCCATCAAGAGGGTTCAAAAAGTTTCGCCGAGTTCAGGCATGCACCGGATCAGAGTAGCATGGTGATGAGCACTGCCTCTCCGTTCCCAAATGTCAAAGGTGGAAAATCTCGTCGACCTGGGATTCCTCACTCCAATATCTGCACCATTTGTTCTACTTACATCTACTTTTTCCGCCACAGGTGCTTGGTAAGAACTCTCCTCTTTCAGTTAATAACTTGTGGCAATTTCTAAACTTTAACAATTTGTCTTGTAATGGGTTAAATTTAGTTCTAACACAGCTTGAATTAGAACAATAATGCAGCAAGTGTTTTGAGTAGTAACAATAATGCAAGATTTCGACATTTTTAGTATGCTGTGAAGGTATAGAAGAGTATATATAATCAATTGCTGAAGATAAGAATTATTAGCAAAGGTTGGTCTGTGCAGGTTTGTGGAAGGGCCTATTGCAGAAGTTGTTGGAGATTGGGGATGGGAGACATGTCAGAAGGAAGAAAATGCATTGATTGTTTAGGGAAGAGATACAGCCAAAGGTGAGCTTTCGAGTTTCTATTAAACACGTTTTATCATCTTTTAGGTTCCTTCTGCCGCCCAACATGATATCTAGCATGCACCAACCCCTGAACAAAACTCTGCATCTCATCTTTTATAAGTTAAGAACATGCATTATGGACTAGCAAATGTAATAATAATATAATGGCTCTCTTTGTCACTCTTTTAGTTGTAGGTTATGAAATCAGTTTCGATTTATACGATGTGTAGGTACATACAAAGAGCAGGAAAAATAAGCTGCTGGACGAGTTACCCTAAAAACGTTAAACATGCTGAGGTGAAGTGGGCAGAAAAGGGTCCGAGGAGGAATGGAGAGGGTCGCACCACCCCCAGCAACATGTCAGTGCCGACGCCGACCAGACCAAGAAGTCCGATGACTCCTAGAAGCCCAGCAGCTAATTATAATTGGTCACCCTCTAGGAGTAATAACACATCGCCTTTTGTTCCTAGTTCACCTTACTCAGCATATTCTCCTTCACACCGTCATCACATTCCTTTCTGAAAGATATGATCTCCGGTCATTGATTAATGTTTCACCAAAAAATATAGTTCCCAGGAACAAGAAGCAGCAGCAGCAGAAGCAGATCGAAGATCATTTCGCTTGGAATACTATTTTCGTTATCGATATTCATGTTTCAGACTAAATTAATTCCAGGTGTATTAATCATGATTTTTAAGTGATAAAACTGAGCTGGATGCTTTATATCTGCTTCTGATCAAGGATAAAAACACAAAATATTGCAGACTATTCCTGTTGTTTTAAAGGTAAATATTATATTAATGAAGAAGAGATTCAAAACTCAGTTCCATTTCATCAATTTCATATCTGATAACTGCAATAGACACGGATACATACAAACATAAGCATTAAAGGATTGCTTGAAACACAACAGAAATGAAGTGAAGGATTGATCTATCTATCACCTTTCGGATACTGCAGGCTTGGGTTTTCTATCTAACACACATATTTAACTGTTCCCGTCGGATTCCTCCGATACATAACCTCAGTTTACCCTGCAGATATGTATAAGCAATGAAAAATTGACACTGTTAATTAATAAACCTGCAAATAACAATGTAATAATCAAAGGCTCGAGATCGAATAAGCCATACTTTGAGCAGTCGAGGTCAGGGGTGACCCTGTAAGGACAAAGTAGTTCCACAAAGGCCTGGAAGCTTATTAACGCGATCACAATCTAGTCCAGGTAACATCGAAGCTCCATTCTTGACACAAGTACATGCAGCTTGTCTATCTTCAGTGCTCTTCTCTGCATCATCAAGGGCTTTAATCCTGCATGGCTACATCTGCAGAAGTGAAGTTTGTGTTCGTAGTCGTGTTGGCCTCCATGTTAAAGCCCTTCACAGCAGCCTGGTGCTACAACCCCTCCCATCACCCCATAGCTGATGCATGGACTCAATAGCATTGTCACCTGCTCGCAAGTTATCGCAGTTGTAGCATTAGCATGGTGGCCGACGACAAACATGAAGGCTAATACGACTAGGAACACAAAATTCACTTATGCGGATGTAGCCATGCAGGATTTTTTATCGTCTTGAACAAGTATACATGTACATATAACATTTATGACAAACAAGATTCTCTGTGCTTTTAACCAATGCCAACCTGTGTGCCGTCAAGTTTTAGCCACAGATTTCACCGGACCTCCCATTTATGGACGCAGTAATTAGTTGGATTAGACTGGCGAGGTTGCGTGAAGATATAGAGTTGAAAAGTCAAGAGATAAGTCTTTGATTCTTTAAGATATGAATATTGATACGACTAATGATTAGAGGTTTCAATGATTGTCACAGTTGTGGTGACTGCTGATCTTAAATCATAGATGGAGCTCTCCTCTCATCTCCTCGACTTCCTTGAGATAGGAAGGTTCATTCCATGAGATTAAGTTTCCAGGAAACGCATATAATTTGGCTTAACATTAAGCCTGTCTGATACTGTGATTGAGGAAGGAACTTGCTTGCGGGACTTGGCTAACTACACAAAAACCACATAAATGTGATAAATACAAGCATATAGCGACAAGCTGCTTGAGCAAAACAGAGTAACGGGTCAGACTTGTTATCATTTGGAATGTATTTTCAGCAATCGATTACCTAATCATCATTTTAGTAGCCACCATTCCGACACTGTCTTAGCTGGAATGTACCTAGTACTTTGTTCAAGATTTCTTGTATTTGTCATAAACATTTAATTACTCTGTAAATTCAGTTACTATTTCCAGAACATGTAAAACTTTTCTTGAAACAAAATGAGATTGGCAGGCATTCTACCAAACCCTATTCACCGTCTGCAGCATACCAACATATATCGGATAGAGCACGAACAGCGTACCAGTCAACCAATTACACACACAAACCACTAAGAGTAAAAAGAGTTTCATAGTCAAAATATACACAGGGAAAGGAATTATCATAAGTAACACATATATCAAGCACAATTAAGGGTCAATAAAATTAATTTCTATTTTCAGCCCTATATGTATACATTCACATGCTACATCCAGTCATTGGAAAAAAATTATAAAGAAAATGTGATATACTATACATACAGGCATCCAAATACAATACATGATTTTTCTGCATAGGTTGAATGCACTAAACCTAGAAGTTATGCAAGAGCTGCCCAAGTGTACAAAGTTGTAAAATAACTTCAAAAGAAAAATAGTCAGAAATACTAGAACAGTAGACCTGTTTTGCAGTATCAAAATCGTGTCATGTTCCTCCACTTATCCTTCAAATCAACCTTAAAAAAAAATATTGAAGTAAATGTCTGGAATCACACGAATGAATCAAACGTAAGGTTTCCACGAATGAAAGAAACTTCTACCTCAGTTCTCTCCGCAAAAATGTCGCGTCTGGAGTTCAAAATAAGCTTCCAGTTTCCTTTACCAAACCTTTCACCAACGAACATCACAAGTGCAGAAAATAAGAGAAATTTCCAAAGATGAAAACAACGCACAACGAAAATAATAGATTAGAACGCGTTCTTTCATCTAACTCATCTAAAGCAGTAACAACTATTGGCTTCTTTTGGGCTTATGGGAGTGGGAGATTAGGAGTGAAGTGGTAAGCATGCAAGAAAAATAAAGAACTCATGTTAATTGTTCACTGAATATAAGTAAGCTGCATACTTCTGCACACCCTCTCGCAAGGCATCTTCCTCCTCTAAGCTCCACCTCTTCATTTTCCTCCTTCTGGCTAACTTCATCAATTCATATTTCTTCAATGGGGACACAGCCTTCCTCTTTGGGGTTTCTAGGTGCACTTTGCTCACATGATTACCAGCTCCTTCTTCGGGTGAGTCATCAATTGAATCATCCCACTAATTTAAAACAAAGCAAGAAAACATATAGTCACACTGAAGGATTAATACAAGAGAATAATGAAATTTTGAATACCATGAAGCAATTGGCAATCGGCTATGTTATTCAAGAAAATTGAACTCATTGCCATGTAAGATGAAAGATGGACTCAACATCATACCTCATACGCACGTGCAGTACTATTCCGTTCCATTAAGCTGAGTTTAGGAAGTTCATTTTGATTGCTGCAAGATGGCATTTCTTTATTAGCCTCCGTTTGAACATGTTCAACAGTCTCGTTATTTGACAGATTGGGAACAGACACACCCTTCACACTCAGGTTCTGTAATGAAGAATCTTGGTTGATGATCTTCTTTGCCACTTCAGATATTACAGATGCATCTTTTATGTTCCGACTTTGGACAGAATTTTCCTGATTGAAGACTTTTCTCGCCATTTCAGCTATCAAAGCCTCAACTAAATGTAAAGCTTCAGGAAGAGGGTCCTTGACAACAGCTTGTAACTCCATAGAACTATGCCTAAGAGATTCTTGCATTTTATCAACTTCAGGAGACTGCGGAGTTTGATATTTGTTACAAGGTCTGTCAACATCCTGTTCTTCAGAATCAACGATCTTAACTTTTCCTTTATGACGTCGATGGGAAGCAATCTCTTTCTGTTTATGAAGCACCTTCTTCTTCTGAGTTTCTACATAATGCAGTTCAATGGACATAAGCAAACATTTCACGAAAATATGTGGTATAATTTGATTAAATGCAACTAACCAAACACTTACTATTAGTAGTCGGCTTATCAGCACCACCCGCATTCTGATCGCCGGCAAGCCCATCCGCCACCGTCACCGCCTTCTCCTTCGCCTCTTTTTCCTTCCTGGCAACTGCTTCGAGAAACGAAGGCCCCATTAACGCCATAGCTTCACATAGATAAGCCTTAACCAGCTTTAACGCCTCATTTCTCGAATTCCTTTCCATAAACCTCTTGCACACACTGGAATCCCAAATCGCAGCCTCAATCTCGTCTCTACACTCTGTCAGCTCCTCCGTAAACAACTCGCTCTCTCCCATTTTCTCCAACTTCTGAACTCTACCTCTCCATATCCTTTCCACCGCCTCAAAGTACCTCCCCTGCCCCCTCCTGCTAGGGCTACCTCCCAAGTACTTCACCGTGCACTCCACCGCCACCGTGCGGTACGCCTCCTTCATCAAATTGGAGACTTTGATGCCTTCTCCCCGGTCTAGCTTCTCCAGGACTTCGAGGGATTCGAGCATCGTTTCGGAAACGGAACCGTCTCGAATCTCGGAGTCGATGGAACGGAGGATCAGCGTCTTTTTCAATCGTGGATTATCGTCGGCAATCGGAAAATTGATGTCAGTTACGATCTTCTTGACTAGAAGATCCGAAATCTGTTGCCGGAGAAGAAACTCTAGAATCCAACCGCTAATCTTCGGATCCAAATTCCTCGTAGAAGCCATATTTTGCGCTTCAATCCAAACGGAACCCAGTTAAACTTCTCAAAGATTTTGGCCTACATACACTGGCTCATAAATTAAACTTCTTAAGAAAAAACAGTAGAAATCCGCGACTGTCAGTGAAGTATCCTGGTGTTCGGCACCTGGCAAACTGTCATACGTTGAGTGCAGGGGATAAGGCGGTGTGTAACGCAGGTGATAATAACTGGGACACCATCGATGTTGGGGCTTAGTTAATAGGTTATGGTTACGGTGGTGTGAGTAGTAGTGGTACGACCGTTGTTTTTTGTAGTAGAAGGGAAAGAAGACAGGGAAGGGCGTTAAGTTCGAGGGACAACAACACTCTCTGTCTCTCTCTCTCTCTCTCGTTGGTTTTTGCTGTGTCTTCCCTTCCAATCGAACGGAAATGCTGGCTCGGTGCACGTTGAAATTGAATGATATAGGGTGATTGAGTCGGAGAACGGCGTCTGCGCTTTGCTCATTCAGGATCCTGAGATTTACCCTGATGGGCCTCCCATAGATTCTAAAAACCTAGACGACAAAAGAGGAAGAAGATAATGAATTGAAAGGAAAGGGAAATGCTTCTCAAAGTAAGAAGGTTAATGCTCTTATTTTCTGCTTTATTCTAATGGCTACCTACTATAGAGCAGCGACTAAATGTGATCAAGTGATAGGAAATTTGTGATATCCATTCAGGCAGAAAGCAGCAGTGTCTGTGGTCATGGGCAGGTTTTCTGATCCTGTTGAAGCCCAGGGTCTTGCACATTGTCTAGGTTTGATTCCTATTCTTTTATTGTTTAGGGTCTTGCTTTTCCTGTTAAGGGCAGGATTTCAAGGGAACCTGTTCTATGTTCTAGATTATATTCTCTAAACTTAAATTGCTAATTATCATTCTAGAATTTTGTGTATGTACTGTCACTAAATAGTTGAATAAAAGCGCCAAGCTACATATTGTGAAATATTTTATTGCCAGTGCCTTAGGGTTCAGAAAGAAAATCTTATTTTGACGCTTTGCAGCGGAAATGGATAGGAATCTGGGGCAGCTGTAGTTTAGGTGGTGCTTGTTTGGTGGGTATGAAAAAAAGGGAATATATATGAAATGAAAAATTAAGTTTAAGAAGGTGATATCATTATAGATGTATTATTTTCATTACCCATTTTTAAGTAATACCCCATTCCCCTCGTAATGTAGAGGAATGAGTATCATTGTTATATAAGGGTATGGTTATTATAATTAATTAAAACATAATTAATTAAAAAATAATTATTAATTAATTAAAATATTGTAATTAATTTAACTACAATATAATTAATTAAAAAATAATTC
>JANKOE010000008.1:6897929-6910253 GCA_026284465.1 Erythroxylum citrifolium
TGCTTAGAGTAGGAATTCTATTATTGTAAGGAGACTTGCCTATTTAAAGGCAATCGGAATTAATAAAGAGCAAGTCAAAATTTATTCAAATAAGATATCAGAGTTCTCTCTACCGAATTCTAAGGTATTAGCCTCCCTTTAAAGAGTTGAATTTTTACTCAAGATAGGTTGACCAAAAAAACAGTATACTCGCCTTATGATTCGATGAAATTTTACCCGCCACCCAAAGAGCGAGGATGGGTGTGAACCAATGGCTTTCTTAAGTTAAGAAGCATGAAATACATTGTGGATGTGGGCTGTAGAAGGCAATGTTAAAGCAAAAGCTACCTGCCCAATGCGTTTTTAATGGGAAAAGGGCCATAGTAACGAGGGGCTAATTTCTCACAATTGCGTTTGGCCAAAGAGGACTGCTTGTAAGGCTAGAGCTTAACATAGTAAAAGTCTCTGGTACCTCTCTCTACTCTTTAAAGTATCTTTGGGTTTTGCGAGCATACTTTGATCTTAATCTGTGGATCACAAGGTAGTCTTCAGAGATACCATTCACTTCTGATGTCTGGAGATGCCACTATCTTTTTGTAGTTATCTGTTTGATTTCCAAATATAATGCAGTATAAACAGATATTAGTAGTTCATTTTTCGTATGTGTAGAAATGCTTCTGATATTGGAAAGCATTTCCTTTGTGAATTTCCTTGTGTGCTTATTTTTGTTTAATATTTCATGTGTTGTTTTGATTGGTCAAACTTTGGACACGGATTTGGGATCAAGATGGATCTTATTTATTCATGAATAAGAAATCTATATTTCTTCAACATGTTAAAGACTTAAAGAATAATATTCATTTCCACGCTGACTTTCAGTGTGGATAATGCATGGGATACCTAGCTATTGCTTCTTAGCCTTCTGCCCACCTTTCTCATGTTCTTTTTCTCTGTTCAGTTTATTTGATAAATAGCTTTTTGATTGATATTTCTCAATCCATTAATGTTACATGTTTTCAAAGTTTCAATTTCATATGTTTGATAAATTTAAATTCAATTGCTGTCACTTTGCTGCTGCTTACAGCATGTGCTTATCTATTGATTATAGAGACAATTATCTCACTTCTGCGTTGACTTTCATTCATGAAAGGATTTGTTTGTTTTTGAACGTGATTTTTCCCATGTACTGGCTTTATCATTTTGTACCTCTCATCCATGATGATGCTACAGAGGTGTGTTAAATATTGTATAATCCTACTATTCCTTTCCCAATATTGAGGCCTTACCTTGACAATCTTTCTGTTTAAAGTTGGTCCCTGTTTTTCATTTCATCTTTAGAACGGTCAAGGTTGTTGAGTATCCAAAAATTTATGCTTATTGAGGTAATAATTTTTATTGTTTTCAAACAAGGAAAAGAAGAACACCAATGGAAACAACAATAAAGAGAAAGAAAGAGGGATAGAAAGAAGACTGTTGAAACACAAAATTATAGATGTAGCATTGTTGTGTGTATAAAGAAATTATGTCAGTGAATATCTTTCTCACTGGCATCCTGAGAGAGTAAAATAATCGAGGTAGGAAAATGATAAGCAAATGGATGAGAATAAGGTATGTTTATTGATAATATAGTTATAGCCTCGTAGTATACTCCACAAGTACTAAGCTACCAGCCACTAATGGCCCTTTCAACAACAGCCGAATACAATGCAAGACTAAAGATATCCCCTGCACTACCCTCCCCCATCTTTTACATAGTACCCTCTCTCTCTTCTAACCAACTTCCCTAACCGATTGTTGGCCTGTCCTAGTATTCTTTCTGGAATACGTGAGCAAGGGTTTGGGGCCCATGTTCTGCTCCTATCTCCTATTCCTCCTAGAGTAAGTTAATGTGGGCTTATGACCCGAAGGACTATCAATTCCACCCTCTGCGAAATCTGCCTTGTCCTCAAGGCAGAAGGAAGGATACTATTGCTGCAGATGTGTAGCAGCTGTCTAGGAAGCTTCCTTAATTGGCTTCCCCTTCCACAACACTAACCATTCGACAATCGGCTCATGATTCTTCTGGACAGTGCGCTCACCAAGGATGGCTTCAGGAGCAGTAGGCTCGATGGAGTCAACCTCTAGTCCAGCAGGTAGGACAGGTTCGGGTACGTGGTCGCCTACCACCTTTTTAAGCTGAGAAATATGAAATACCGGATGAACTTGGGAAGTACCCGGAAGGGCCAACTTATAGGCAACATTTCCCACCTTAGCTAGCACTTGAAAGGGTCCATAGAAACGGGCTGAAAGCTTAGGATAAATTCGACGTGCTACTGAAATTTGCCTGTGGGGCCTAAGCTTAACATAGACCCAATCTCCCACTGCCAACTGAACATCTCTTCGTTTAGTATCTGCTGCAGATTTCATGACTTGCTGAGCTCTAGCAAGATGGAATTTAAGCTGCCTTAAGGCTTCATCTCTGTCAATCAACACCCCATTTACAGCATCAACCATAGATTCCCCAATAAGGAAATGAGGAATGGTAGGAGGAGGTCGACTGTATACTACCTCAAACGGAGTTGTAGAAGTAGCGGAGTGAAAAGTGGTGTTATACCAAAATTCAGCCCATGAAAGCCAAGTATGCCATTGCTTGGGCTGTTCAGATACAAAACAACGAAGGCAAGTCTCAAGACACCTATTCACCACCTCGGTTTGGCCATCCGTTTTCGGATGATAAGAAGTACTCATTTGAAGAACCGTGCCTTGTAACTTCCAAAGTTCCTTCCAAAAAGTACTAATAAAGATAGGATCGCGATCACTTACAATGCTCTTCCGAATGCCATGGAATCTAACTATCTATTTGGCAAAGCAACCAGCCATTACCTTGGCAGTAAAAGGGTGCTTGAGTGGGACAAAATGCGCGTACTTTGATAACATATCCACTACTACCATAATTACCTCAAACCCTTGACTCTTTGGCAACCCTGTTATGAAGTCCATCGAAATGTCTTCCCAAACTGAATTGGGAATAGGAAGGGGTTGGAGCAAACCTGCTGGAGCAAGGATTAAATATTTGTGGCATTGGCAAACCTCACACTCCTTTATGAATTGCAGAATCTGCTTGCGCATTCCAGCCCAATATAAGCATCCAGTTATCCGTCTATAGGTCTTAGTAAACTCGGAGTGACCTCCAATAAAAGAAGAATGGAATTCTTGCAGAAAATCTGGAATAAAGGAGGAGTTTCTGGACAAGACTAACTTGTTGCCCTTGAACAATAACCCGCAAGACAAGTGATACTCTCCTTCGGCTGTGGGATTAGATTGGAGGTTCTGCAGAATTCCAACCAGCTGAGGATCATTCTGATACTCCTCCTGCAATTTAACCGAATCAGCCCACTGAGGGGAAGAAGTAAGATGGAAAAATTCTGGCTCTCCATTCACACGTGACAAGGCATCTGCTGCCTTGTTATTGGGCCCCGGCATATAAAACACTTTAAATTGGTAACCTATCAACTTGGACAACCAATGATATTGGTCAGGGGTATTTAACCTCTGCTGCAAGAGATGCTTCAAAGTCTTGTGATCGGTATAAACTTTGAAAGATCTTCCCATAAGGTAATGTCTCCAATGTTGTATGGCTAACACTAATGCCATGATCTCCTTCTCATACACGGATTTGGTCTTGGCATTGGCTGAAAGAGCCTTGCTAAAATAAGCAATAGGCTTATTATCTTGCATGAGGACAGCCCCCAATCCAAAACCTGAGGCATCACACTCAACAATAAATTCCTTAGAAAAATCTGGAAGAGTAAGGACCGGGAAGGAAGTTAGACACCTTTTCAGCTGTTCAAAGGCCCCTTGAGTAGTGAAATTGTCCTTTTTGGTAAGTTCAGTAAGGGATTGTGCTATCTTCCCATAGTCCTTTATAAACTTTCGATAATATCCCGTGAGACCAAGAAACCCTCTTACCCCGGTAACATTCTTAAGTATCGACCAATCTTTAACACATTGAATCTTGGTAGGATCCATTACTACACCCTCAGCTGAAATAATATGCCCCAAATACTCGATGGACTGTTGTCCAAATACACATTTCTTCTAATTTGCAAAGAAGTGGTGCTCGGTTAACAGTTGCAACGCTTGCTCCAAATGTGTAAGATGTTGCTGCCAACTCCCACTATAGATCAAAATATCATCAAAGAAGACAAGCACACTCTTCCTTAAAAGTGGCCTAAAAATCGAATTCATAGAAGATTGAAAGGTGGATGGAGCATTCATAAGCCCAAAGGGCATGACCAAGTATTCATAGTGTCCCTCATGAGTCCAAAAAGTTGTCTTATGAACATCCTCGGTTTTAATTCGTATTTGGTGGAACCCGGACTTCAAGTCAATCTTAGAGAAATATTTGGAACCATGTAGCTCATCAATAAGCTCATTGATAGTGGGAATCGGAAACTTATCAGGGATGGTTACCTTGTTTAGAGCACGATAATCTATGCACATCCTCCAGGAATTGTCCTTTTTCTTAACTAAAATCACCGGACTAGAAAAAGGACTGGTGCTATGTCGAATTGCTCCCGAATCTAGCAATTCTCTGACTTGCTTCTCGATTTCGTCCTTATGGTGGTAGGCATACCGATAAGGACGCACACTCACCGGATTAGTCCCATGAAGTAGAGTTATTGCATGATCATGCCCCCGCGAAGGAGGAAGACCCTTCTGTTCCTGAAACATTGGTCTGTTGGCTCGTAACGTTGAAGTTAACTCCTGTATTTGGTCTGGAGTTAAATTGGTTCTGTTTTCTGAGTCAAGCACATTGTCCTCACCCACCTGTTGTCTAATCGGAACCTCCACTGCGATGGACTGAAGTACTCCTTGCAAGGCCGAGAGATGCTAAAACTGCTCACAGGCTTGCCCTCTCAAAGTGACAATTTCCTTTCCTTGCTCAAAACCCCATTTCACCGTTTTCTGCTTGAAGTCCATCCTTACCTCTCCCAAAGTCTCTAGCCATTCTCCTCCCAATACTAAGTCTATTCCTCCCAATTGAAGAATGTATGCATCGATTATAAGTTCCACATTGCCTACTGTCACATTCAATCCCCTACACCTACCTTGTGAAGAGCACCGAGTTCCATTGCCCAACTTCACCCCATAGGGTTCGGTTGGAGTAACAGACAGCCCCAATGTCGCCACCAAATCGTGCGACAGGTAGTTGTGACTCGCCCCACTATCAATTAGTAACAAGATTGGGACTCCCGCCAACTTTCCCTCGATTTTCAGTGTCTTGGTCTGAGCTATCTCTCCGTATTCGGCCACTTGGCAGACCATCTCCTCGCCCTCACCCACGGTAGCTTCTTCATTGTCCACAACACCGGGTGGCAGTCCTTCTTCTTCCTCATTTCCCTCCCAGACCAACAACCACAGATGCCTCTCGGGACATACATGGTTTGGGTTGTAGTGTTGTCCACACTTGAAGCACAGCCCCTTAGCTCGTCGATCCAGTAACTCCTGGTAAGAGAGATTTCTGGTCCCTCTTTGTCGTGTTTCAATCAGTCTCTCCACACCCGAATGTCGACCCTCTCCACCATCTCGAGCGATCCACTGGTTCGCGCCTCCACCAGCGAGCGCTGGAGGACGACCCATCCCGGGTCGCGCTCCGGCCCATCCGCGTCCTTCCAGAGTCGGGTTAGGGGGCCCGACTCGTGGGGCTCTTGCGAGTCTCCAACCCACGGGTGATCTGGCATGCGTCGAGGGAGTGAGCTTACGCTCTACCGCACGTGTTGCTGCTATCAGTCTATACCGAGAGGAAGGATCTAGCGCCAGAACCTCCAGTCTGATATCCTCTCGCAATCCCCCTGTAAATAAACCCATATACTGATCTTCGGGAAGGGTGGGTACCTGAGCCATCAACATCTCGAATGTCTCCACATATTCATCCATAGTTCCTTGTTGCGTTAGTGACTTCAGCTGAGAAAAAGGATTCCCATTGAAATGATCACCATACCAATCGAACAGGGCTCTCTTGAAGGTCTCCCAGTCCAGTTCGGGCTTCGACGCCAGGAGGACCTTAAACCAATGCCATGTCATGCCTTCCATACAGATTTGGGCCAACTGAACCAGAAGCTCCGGTGGAGTTCCCTGGATGGCGAAATACAACTCCGCGCGAGAGACCCATCCTATCGGGTCATTACCTTGGAATGGAGGGAGCTCTACCCGCTTGGCTCGGAACTGATATTCTTCCGACGCCAAAGAGGTGACACCACTGCCTTCTGCAGTTTGTACCGACTTCCCACGCTCCATCGAACTCGATACCACCTCCGGTGTTTTGTGTGCAGATTGGCGTTGGAATCGCTCTCGCATCTCGGTGTGCATCACCGCTAATGCCCTGGAGAGATCGTCTACACCCTTGTGTAAGCTACCCAGTTGAACAGTATGATCCATCAACTTCGCCTCCACTGCCGTCATCCGAGCATCCATTGCTTCCCACTTTTGTTGTGCCATCTCGTTTGCATACACCGGCTCTCAATGAAAGCACCAATGATAAGCAAATGGATGAGAATAAGGTATGTTTATTGATAATATAGCTATAGCCTTGTAGTATACTCCACAAGTACTAAGCTGCCAGCCACTAATAGCCCTTTCAGCAACAGCCGAATACAATGCAAGACTGAAGATATCCCCTGCATTACCCTCCCCCATCCTTTACATAGTACCCTCTCTCTCTTCTAACCAACTTCCCTAACCGATTGCTGACCTCTCCTAGTATTCCTTCTGGAATACGTGAGCAAGGGTTTCGGGCCCATGTTCTGCTCCTGTCTCCTATTCCTCCTAGAGTAAGTTAATATGGGCTTATGACCCGAAGGACTATCAGAAAATGCCCTTTCATCTTTTATAGGCAGTTGAATTTGAACATTGATGTTGCTTGTTAGATCCTATTTTGACATTTCTTAGTAGGTGATGGATTTTATTGCTTCTCTTTTGAGCTGTTTCCTTCCTTACCAATTGTATCAGACCACCTCCATCATGTTCCTTTTCATATCTTTTACTTACCAACAAAAGGAGCAACTGCATTCACTGCCAAGTAATTGACTTTCTAATGTTAAATTTGTAGCTTGATCTTTTTGATTTATCATATTTAGAGGTGTTTAAGGTTTGAGATCTTGCTGGCCATTCTTAATTAAAGTGACATGGCATTTCCATCAATTATGTAAATTTGGATAATCGACCTTGTCATGAACAATTCAGTGACCAATTACTAGATTTCTCTATTAAATTTTATATAGATTTTGTGTAGCTCGTGCATTATGGCTAATGTTTGAGATCTGGTGTTCTTTGTTTGTTATAATTTTCTTTTATAATGTTGATTTAAATTTTGGTTTCCTCAATTATTTAAATATGAAATATCAGCATTCTTGACAGCTTCTTGATGTAGTATGTTCACATAGCTAGTGTTGTGCATATTTTTTAGAAGTCAAACTTGTTTGCCATGGGAACAATCCAGAGCAAAGGATTTATTTGAACTTCAGCAGTATTTATATGCAGATAGAAATTGCACAACTATTTTTTTACTGGAATTTGTATGAACGCACATTCAACTCTTCATTCCATTCATTTTGATAACCTCAAAAATTTAGAAATTATTTCATGTCAACTATTTTGTCATAAACCATCTAAACAGTCTTGATGTCTTGAAAGTTAAACAGTATTGAGTAGAAGTTCTCTACTTTACAAGATGCAAGTGTTCATGACTTGCTTGACAGATGAATTGTATATCATTGAGCCTTTTACTAATGTATACCATCTCAATGTGTAAAACTAATAATTCTTAATTGCAGTGAATTTGCTTCTTTATCCAGCAGAACATGTGATATATAGAGATTGCATGTACAAGGTCTGGGATGAGGACCTCTTAAAAGGTTTCCTGGATTTCTTCACACCAGAAAACATGAGGCTCGATGTGGTGTCAAAGTCCTTTACAAATTCAAAAGGTAACGTTATTCCATTTTCAATTGTATCATTTTTGTTTTTCATATCAGTTATTAATTTGAGCCACATTGGTGAAGTTATTGTGTTCTGCTGTTGTGATACAAACACAAGAACTAAAAGATTATAATAAATGTATGGCAAATAATTATTGCTGAATCACGTGATTATTGTTTTCATCTTTTTCATGGAACTCAAAAATTTATATATTAACTTATGATTAAAAAGTAACAAAACTATATATAAATTTCTTAAACTGCTTACTTAGGTTGCTGTCTCAAGTATATTAAGATGATCGATACGAGCCTTTGTTTGGATTGCAGTACACTGAGAATATATTCCTCCCCATCTGATTGAACTGTGGAGAGATCCACAAGAAATTGATTTTTAGTTACACCTGCCTTTGGAAACAATTTTACTCCCCGTGACTTCACCATTCGTGCTGATGACAAAGACAATCATCCTGGAAATGCATCTTCTTCAAAATGTGTAGTTGATTAGCAATTAATGAAGTTATGGTACAAGCTTGATAACACTTCTAAACTTCCCCATGCAAATACATATATACAAAACTCTTTAACTTGATTTTATTCAGTTGATGAGATACTATCTTCTTAATTTTGGAAATTACGTGAATGCTTGTGGAGAAAATATTGAATGGGCTTTATAATGCTGATGATGCAGTATCAACTAGTAGCTAAAACTCACAAAATAAAGAAATATAATTGATATTAGGTTTTTGGAATATTAAGTTTCAGGTTGGAATTTAAGTTAGGTTTGCTGAAATTTAGTAACACAAACAATAATGAGTAGGAAACTAAGAATCACTCACAGAGTCTAAGAATCACTCTTTGAAAAAAGCATCACACTTTCCAGTTAAAAGCCAAAGTTTGTAGAAAAATTTCAAATTGTTTGTCATTGAGGGCTAATATACACATATTTATAGAGAAGTTTTTAGAATCCTTATTCTAGTAGGAAAGGGTTCTTAAAAAATTTAAATCATATTCTAATAAAAATTCTATAAGTTCTAAACAACTAGGATATAAGTACCTAACACAATCCAATTTCGGTCATTTTCTTTGATGTCAACTCAATTCCCATTCTCCATCCTACCAAATTAAAGCTTGTGATTGACTAATCTTTCCTCTTTTATTTCTCTTATAGACTTTAAGTTCTTTCGCATCAATTCTCTCCGACTTGTCTAAAGTTGTCTTTTATGTAGATATTTATCAACTGATCATATAAGTTTGAATTCAACTTTTAAAATTCAGATTTTAAAATTCAAATACTGTTAAAAATTGGTCTTCCTTTCCACTTGACAAGAAATTGGCGATATCTTTCATCTCTTATGGATGCAATTTGTTCATTAAGAACATCACCTATCTCCTCTTTAAGATGGGGAATGATTGGAATTCTCACAGTCGCAGTAGGAGATTGCATATCATCATATATATGATAAATCGTGAAAGTCCGTAACATTAAAAATAAGACTAATTCCCATATCAATTGATAATTCCAAAACATAAGCATCAACACTTAGTTTCTTGATGATCTTATAAGGTCCAACACTTCCTGAATGAAGTTTCTTATATTTCCCTTTCAGAAAACGCTCTAAAATCCTGACCATAACCACATCCTCTTCATGGAATTCCACCAACTAACGATATTGATTAGCATGTTCTTTATAAGACAAATTGCTAGTTGTTATCTTTCGTCGTACCTCATCAAAGATATCTCTCATGTGCTGTGGAAAACCTTCTGGTTCAACACTAACTCATCTTGTTTGGGGTAAAGAAACCAAATGAATAGGCTTCCTTGGTTGAGCACTCGAGATTATCTCAAAAGGACTCTTACTAGTTGACCTATTTATAAAACTGTTGTCTGCAAATTCTACCATCGAAAGTATTAGGTCCTAATTTTCCACATTGTTTCCAAACAAATATCTTAACAAGTCTTCCAAGCTTATATTCACCGCCTCTGTTTTGCCATCAATTTGGGGATAGAAAGAACTTGAAAATTGAGGCTTAGTATTTAGTGTTTTTCATAGAATTCTCCAAAAATAACTAATAAATTTCACTTTACGATCAGAGACGATAGTTCCATGGAGACCTACTTCTTTGAAGAATAGTTTAGCAGTGTAGACAATACCATAAGTCTTGACCATAATATTTGCAAATGGTTTCATTACAAATCCACATAGCTTTTTCACCATATGAGCATCGAGAACATACATATTGTTGCTTCTTATAGTCAAATTCATTAATTTTCGATCATTACTGAATTTTGACGTTGCAACTACAGTCATAGCTTCTCCTTTATTCCTATGTTGCATTAATTTCCCATCTTCATTCAAATCTACTTCTCCTTCATCACCCACTACAACATAATCTTTATCAACAATATCAAAGACATCATCAAGTTTAGAGCTAACAAGCTCTAGAATCCCAAGCAATTGTTGGTTAATCTTTTCATCTCTGATACGACCCAAAGGAGTCCAAAAATCATGTTCACTTACCATAGAAGGAAGGCCAAGGCAAGAGAGGGGTAGAATCTGTCATCTTAGGACAAAGGGTGGGCAAAGTTGTCATATGGGAAGTTAGTTAGCTGTCAGGGAATAAAATAGTACGGGGAGGGTGAGCGAGGGCATGCATATCATCTGTCATTTTTACGTAGAGTTGAGCCTAAGGCTGGAGGCACTAGAACCTCGAATTCTAGCTTATACACTTTGTCAATTTCTGGTCTTGGTGAATTGATCAATATAGAGACTAATTGCTGCCATTGTTGCCTTGCTATATTCTGTGTTTGCTTGTGTGTGTACTGGCTGTGGGTGAAGTCTTGTGCAGGTTCTATCATTTGGTATCAGAGCCTCAATCCTGGGCATGGCAGCAAAGAAGCAGGAAACAAGGTTGGATGTCTTAGGTCAAAGAGAGGAGGCTAAGGAGGGTGTTTATACATGGATGGAAACGGTTCACGAAGGAGGAGTTGCTGGGTGGGTCGGGTCGGAACCAAATGACCAGGGGTGACCCGTGGAGCTCTAGATGAAGGATGGATCTGACCCGACTATTAAACACTTAGTCGGGGACAGATTAGGGCACGCAAGAGGACTGGGAGAGGAATGTTATCGCAGAGGGCATAGACGCGAGGGGGAGGACCAGAATAGGGAGGAGCGATTCACTGGCGAATACAGAGCCGGACCGAAGCTGAGGGGTTATCATCACGAGGAGGAGGGTGACCGGCGGGATGAGCGCTGGAGAAGGGGACTCACGGATGACGATCTCCGACCACCTGATTGGAGGCGCGATTGCAAGCCCCGACGGATTAAAATGCCCATTTTCCGGGGTGAAGATCCCGATACGTGGGTTAACAGGGCAGAACGGTTTTTCTCTGTCGGACAGTACACGGAGGAAGAAAAGGTAGAGTTGGCGGCTCTCAGTTTTGACGAGGAAGCCTTGGCATGGTATAGGACGGTCGAGGTCACGGGGGTGACTCCGGACTGGAGGGAGTTAAAAGGTATGCTTTATGGGCATTTCAGACCCCTCCATGAGGGCAGTATATGCCAACGATTTTTGTCTATCAAGCAGGAGGGGACGGTTCTGGATTATCGGAAGAGGTTTTGGGCCTTAGTCGCTTCTTGCCAGGAGCTAACGCCTGAGGTGATGAAGTGCACCTTCATCAAAGGGCTGCAACCACATATCAGGTATGAACTGACTCTGCTAAAGCCCCGAGGGCTTATTGAGATAATTGAGACTGCTCTAGGGATAGAGGAGAAGAATCGTGAGATGAGAAATTATAAGAGTAGCAGACAGTTTGGTATGGGCAGAATAGGGGAAGCAAAAGGTGGGTCCATGGAAAATGAGGGTCGGAGAGAGGGAGAAAAAATGGGAACAGTAGTAGGGAAACGAGGTACAAGAGGCTTTCAGCCTCGGAATGGCAAAAGAAGAGGGATAGGGGATTATGCTTTAAATGTGATGAAAAGTTCACTCCGGGGCATCGATGCAAGAATAGGCAGCTGCAAGTTCTCTTGGTATTTGATGACGAGGAGGACACCGAAAGTGAGGAGGAGGAAGAAGAGAGTGCTAAATTGGCAGTGAGCTCGGTGGTGGGCTTAACCATGCCAAAAACTATGAAGATGAAGGGAAAAATAGGGGAATTGGAGGTTATTTGTTTAGTGGATTCGGGTGCCTCCCATAATTTCATTTCGGTGAGGTTAGTGGAGCAATTGGGGTTAGGATTGGAGGACACTAAGGGCTATGGGTAGTTATGGGGAATGGAGTCACCGTGAAGGGTAGGGGAGTTTGTAGAGGGGTGTTGGACCCCGTTACCGGAGCCCAACTCCGGATCATGTAACATGAAACTTAGTCATTTTACCTTGTAGGGTTTATT
>JANKOE010000008.1:6926632-6940021 GCA_026284465.1 Erythroxylum citrifolium
GATATAAATAGGTTATGGTTATCCTGAAAATAGGTTAACCGATCTTAGAGATTCTTTAGGTTCAAGTTTAGGTTCAGGTTCATGAAATTGCCGAACCTGACATTCAGGTTCAGGTTCAGGTTATTTATGAATGGGTCAGGTTACTCTACCATGAACACTCCTATTCATAACTCCAGCATTTGGGCTTGACCAACAGATAATAGGTCCATCAGTACTTGTTGTTGGACCAGAATTTATAATCTTAGATTGGGCATATTGCCACTCTTCAAGAAATTTGGTTGAAGAGGCAACAATAACTCTAGGATGTATGCTTTTATTATGCCATATTAAAGTGACTAACACCTTATCTTAATATTTTTGAAGTTACGTTTTTCTAATTGGAAATGAAAAATTTGTAGAAATACTTAACATCCATTGGATCTCAATTGTAAGCATAGTAATTAAGTCAAGTTTCTTATAACTTTTGTTTGATCTAGTTTAGAATTTAATTGGATTAGTTTGAAGTTTAACGTAATCAACTTTTGTATTAAAATAATATCATTTTGATCAATTCATGTTTCAAAACAAGAATTGGGTTTTAATGAGCCATTCTTTCTAAGTTCGAGTTTTATCCAAAACTTAATTAACTCAAAATTTAAATATTAGCTTCAAATCAAATCAAATTATCATTTTTACTTAATTGAAATAATTTGGGTACCTTTTGTATGATTCGATACCAAATAAAATTTTAAAAGATAGTTCAATTGGTACGTTGAAGTCGAGCTATAATTAATATAAAATAATATAGTTCAATTGGTACTAATTTGAAAAAACGTGATAGCTCACAAGCAAAATTCAACCAAATTGAACGCTTTATACATTAAATGCATCTATCCCTCAGTCACATGATATAAAATCACAGTCACATTGCTTGAATCTGTCGCATTTTCATAAGAAGTCAATGAATCTTAGATTTATTAAAAGAGAAAAGGTCATACATATACTGCAAAGTCGCTTATTCAGTCATCTCCAAATCACTGTTTGTTGAATTCTTCCACCCGTAAAGATTCACAAAATCATGGTTGTTCAGACTAAATAACACATTAACACTGGAGCATATGCTCACGTGATTAGTCGTATGAATTATGTTAATTCAAATGTTTTTTACTTATAAAACATTTTATGATATTATAATTATATTTTAAATTTTATTTAAAACATTTTTTCATATTAAAAACTATTTTTTAATGAACCAAAATCTAATTTTTAGGCTTGAACTAAATTAAACTGACCTTAATTTGCAATCCTAGACCTATCATAAGTCATAACAACAACGTAGTACGTGTAACAATTATTTGCTCGTATCTGACAGTGCTCGTTATTACATATGTTTTGCGAAGATAATCAGTGTGCTGATTTTTTGGTTAGATTAGGGTTTGTCGACTTCTCAACATCTGATTATTTGGGATAATCCAATTCCAAAGATAAGGTTTCTCTTTGCATAATGACCAGTGTTGGATTGCCTTTTTAAGGCGTTAGCCGGGTCCTTTGTCTCCATCTCCTTTTCACCAAAAAGAAAGATGAGCTGACAATTGGTTGGAGTTGGTATTACACGTTTACTTAAGATTTAATCTTACTTAATTCTATTATTTTGTGTAGATTAGGAGTGACATTCATTTTATTAATCACTCACATGATTGTGTATGTGAGAGTAAACTTTCTATTTTACACCATCCGCGTAATGAACGGTGTTTAGTCAAAACTTAACGTAGCATTTCCCTTCTCATTCTCTCACTTTTTCCTTCTTCTTCTGCTGCTTCTCCTTCACATTTCTTTTTCCTTTCTTTCAATGGAACTTTGACATCACTTTTTGGTTTTCTCTTTTCTTTTCTCACATTCCCTTTTCCACCCAAAATTCGCCTTTCTGATTCCCGGTAATTCACGTTGTTGCCTCTTTTTTTTTTGGTTTAATATTATTTTCGATTCAATTTGTATAAGGTATTATGTTTCCTGTTCATCTTGCGAATCTTTTCGGTTGTTTTCCGTGTTTTGATCATTTGTGGGTTGATGCTCGTTTGATCGTTTAGGTTCTTCCCTGAAATGGGTTGCTTATGTTTTTGTAGGATTTGAGGTTGGTAGATCCGGATCGGGTGAATAGAGGAAGATAATTAGCAAAAGAATAATAACAACAACAAAAACCTGAAAAAAGGGTGGGATTTGGAGTGGTGAAGATGAGTGAGAACCAGAAGTTCCAATTGGGAACTATTGGGGCTTTGAGCTTATCGGTTGTATCGTCGGTTTCGATAGTGATCTGCAACAAGGCCCTTATTAGCACACTTGGTTTCACTTTCGGTGAGTCGACTTTCTTCCATTTCTCTTGTATTAATCTTTTCTAGGTTCGTGGGATGCGTGACTGACTGATCGCGATCTTTGACCTCTACGAGGCTTTATTTGATGTCGGTTCATAAGTTTAGCATTGGTTAACATCGTCATTGGTCGAATTTGTCTTAGAGCCAAAACGATTTATGCTTTTTGGGCATTCTGTAAAAGAGAGAAGATAAAATTGAAGTGAATGGAGTATCGGTTGATTCCATTTGTTGTCGGTGTTATTATGTTACACCTACGCATACATCATCAAGTATCTATGGGTAGGTTTGGTGGGACGGAATTGAAAGAAGTCAACATTTTGTAATGGAAGAGTAAATTGAGTGTTTCTGCCATTTGTATATACTTGGTTTGTGAATTCTTGAAATCAGAGCTGGTCAAACCTAATTCAACTTCAAGAACGTCCTAATGCATTGGAACTGGAAAATAAGAAGGAGAAAGAAAAGAAAGTGAAAAGTTATGTACTTCTTATTGGAGGATCTGTAGCCCGTTTTTCACTTGCTAATCCTGGAAATCACTAAATATTTTCGTTACTGTGAAAGCAATGGACATGATATTAAGTATGACAAGATTAAAAGGATTGATGTTGGATCTGTGGGGTCCTGCTTTTCGTTTTGGTATTACATTTTTACTTGTTTCTTATGAAATGTTTAAAATCAGAACAAAACAATCTTAGTCATTGCTTTTTCTTGCGTTTGTCTAATTTGATCTAGCTACCATATCTTCTTATGCTTGAATTCCCACATGTCTAGTGCTTGTAAGAAAAGTTATCATAATATAGTTACCCAAATACACTGATACAATCATATTTCTGATAAGAGGAAAGATAAGTATGTATGTGAAGCCACAATGCCTCTTTGCAACCAACCATCATTCTTGCTATTTTTCTTAAAACATACTTCTGGTGATTTTGCTTGTTTATCATACTGATTTTGAGTCATGAAGGATGCAGCCACTACATTGACAAGCTGGCATCTATTGGTCACTTTCTGTTCACTTCATGTGGCATTATGGATGAAAATGTTTGAACACAAGCCTTTTGATGCTAGAGCTGTGATGGGATTTGGCATATTAAATGGAATATCCATTGGGCTTTTGAATCTTAGCTTGGGTTTCAATTCTGTGGGCTTCTATCAGGTAAAACCTTCTTCTTTTAGTCTAACTGTTATCAGAACCTTGATTCACAATTTTATATTTCAATTCCATCAATTGCCATGTTGCTGGACATTGTTTTGCTTTCAAAGCAACACCAAGATGTATAAGATCCAGAGACCTTTCTGAGTAATTTGTGTTCTAAGGAACGTGCATTAGTTATAAACAGGAAAGGGAATGAAGAAAGTTTAGATGGTGACAGGTGTCTATTATCTGATTTCCTAATTCACAGATGAGAAAGATAGAGGTTGACATTGGAACTCCCTGAAAACTGACATGCATTTATGCTATATTTTTTAATCAAAATGGGTTTGTCTCTCTCTCTCTCTCCTCTTTCTGATTGGTCTTGTCCCTTCATTTGTTTTATCTTGATAATTTTCTGAGGAACCTCTTCTTCAAATTTCATGCGTGGAGATAGTCATGAAGATTCTGATTCTGATCACAACCTTTATATTCATTAAATTCTGATTCTTACTATTTAATGATTCATACTTGCTATGACATGGGAGAAACTGCATCAGAGTGTGGCACGCATGCCAGACAACTGTTCTAACTCCCATCGAATCTATAAGCCAATAAAACGCACGGCTAAATGCATGCATTATGCACTGTTAGTATGGTTTCTGTGTAAGTATATTGGACTAGATACAGTGTCACAGCCATAGTAGTCTCTATTAGAACAAGAGCTAGATTGATCTGCACTTGACTAAAGTGATGGCTAACCAAAATAAGGCTGCATATTTGGCTCTGATACTATGTTACGGAACTCTTTTTGTACCCAAAAGTTTAAGAGGTTATTGTAGGTTATGAAAGAAGGTTATTTTTTGTTGAGATTAAGCTTATACTTGTCACATTCAAATTTTACTGCAAATTCGGAGAGTATTATCTCTGAAGGTGTTCTCTCTTTTTTTTATATATTTCAGATGACAAAATTGGCCATCATCCCTTGTACTGTTCTTTTGGAGACACTTTTCTTCAGGAAGTTATTCAGGTTAGTCTTATCATTCTTATCATTTTGGTTCAATGAATATATTCTTCTTGTTGATCTTTGGGTAAAAATGCATATGTTTCTTAGTTTCAATTTGAGCACTTGCTCTCATCATCTGTTTTTGGTTGTCTTATCCTAAATTTAAAACTTGAGTAGAAGAAATTGATTGATGGCAGGTGCAGCTGATGGAAGCGAATAAAAATTTGACTCAATATTGTTTTATAATCAGTCCATATTTGACCGTTTATGAGGCCCTAGGGTTGCAAAAGGAGAAGAGCCAAGCGAAGCTTACCTTGTGAAGGCTTGGCTCATTTTGTTTTATCCAAGGTCAAGTCTAATGTCAGTTTTAAACAAACCTAAGTTATCAGTTTTGTATTTGATTCGTTGAAAATTTTCCCAAACCCAAGCCAAGTTTAAACTAAGAGCAAGTCAGAATTTTCCCCATACCTTACAGGTGTCATGCTTTTTTTTAAAAAAAAATCAACAACAAAGAACTGTAAATTCCAGGATTTTTCATTTCCCATTATTGATCTGGCCTCTTTGTAAAATTTTTGGCCCCAAGTAGGGTTACAGACGATCTTTATCTATTGCATTAGGCCACAAAAATTCTACAGTAAAAATATGTACAATTTAATTTGAATTATCTTGTCATCAAGCCTATTATGGTTGGTTGTTTACTGATATTTCTTTGATGAGTGCAGTCGGAATATCCAGCTTTCATTAGCTATCCTTCTTGTGGGTGTTGGAATTGCAACTGTCACTGATCTTCAACTCAATCTTCTGGGTTCTGTCTTGTCCCTTTTTGCAGTTATCACAACCTGCATTGCTCAGATTGTATCCTCAGATAAAGTTCTTTTGCAATTTACCATCTATTGCTTAGACAAGAATCATTTGCAATTTACTATTTATTACTCCATCTTGGCTTTTTCATCTTGTAATGCTACAAGAAAAGAAAAAGCAAAGCAAATATATAGACAAATATAACAGTGCACAAGTTTATTTTATTGCTTTCTTTCTCATCCGTTGAGCGCCCTTGACTTGCATCACTTCAGATGACAAATACTATCCAGAAGAAGTTTAAAGTTTCGTCAACCCAACTTCTTTATCAGTCCTGCCCCTATCAGGCACTGACTTTGTTTGTCATTGGCCCAGTTTTGGACTGGCTCCTGACCACCCAAAATGTCTTTGCTTTTAATTATACCCCTCAAGTCCTGGTAAGAACCGAAAAAATCCTAATAGCCTTTCCTTGAGCATTTCCAGTAATTTATTTCTAATATGATTGCATAATGGGTTTTTTGGTTTCAGTTCTTCATTGTTCTGTCCTGCCTGATATCCGTCTCTGTAAACTTCAGTACATTTCTGGTAATTGGAAAGACATCTCCAGTCACATATCAGGTCCTAGGACATTTGAAAACATGCCTAGTTTTGGCCTTTGGTTATGTTCTACTTCGTGATCCGTTTAGCTGGCGCAACATTTTAGGAATACTGATTGCAGTAGTTGGGATGGTATTATATTCATACTTTTGCACCATTGAGGGCCAGCAAAAGGCTAGTGAAGCATCGACGAAAGTACCTGAGGTAATTCTCATCTTACTAATGCTAATAAATGAAGTGGCTTTTATTTCTAATTTAGGAAGTTTTACATGGTTATAATATCCCATGTTTCTATTGCTTTCATAGATCATTCTTTGTTTCGTTTAGCTTTGTTCCTTCAGTGATGTATAATTTGTCATTATCGAATGGGTTTTAGGTGAAGGAAAGTGAATCTGATCCTCTAATGGGTGTGGAAAATGGAGCTGAGAGTGTTGTTCCAAAAGCTCCCGCGTGGAAGTCAGACAAGGACCTGCATGCATAAAAACATTTTCTATACTTATTCATCCTAGACCATAGTCAGTAGACGAGACCGAAACATTTTAAGTGATGAAAATGCTGCTGCTGGAAGCTCTCCATGTATTTGATAACAACAGTATCGGTCTGGGGATTATTACTTGTATTGTACTTAGATTAAGAGATGATGAAAAATATCTCTATCTCCTTCATATAGCATTTTTTGGTTTTAAGTTTTGTATGAATCAAGAAAGGCAATGGGGGTAATTAATACCTGAGTTTGATTTGTCAGAATGTGTAATGGTACTGTCATATCAATATTGTTCTTTCTGCTTTTTTAATAATTATTTAACTCCTAATTAATATGTTTTTAAATGTTGCATTGTTTACTGTGGTCATCTTCAGAAGGATGATTTTGATTTGAAGATGAGGAGTTGTGATGAGTGTGATTTTTTTTGATATAAAAGGGAAAAACGCGACAATAACAAACTGGATCGGGGGAAACAAGATCCCAGCGAATCCTCGGCCAGGAGAAAATGACACCCGATGGGTGGAGCGCCCGAAAGGTAAGGTTGCCAAAGAAGCCAAATTTCGCCCGAAAACTCAGCCGCTTCCACCCGATAAGAATGAGCAAAGCCCAATTGTCGAATGACCTTCGTGGCTCGGATCCCACTGATTCGAGGTTCAACTAAGACAAGTAATCCCGGTTTATGGAGACGCAAATAATTTTTAATGACGGGCTGGAAGGTCCTTCCGCCAGCCCCTTAACAATTCCAAACAAGGATCGACATAATCAATGGAAATAGTTGGATTAAACGGCGGGAGGCCGAACTGCCAACGCAGTCGACTCTCCAGTCGGGGTAAGGACTTGGCCCTGGGTGGGCGCGACCATTTGGATATCGGGTAGGGACGGGTTGTCTTGAACCGTAGGCATAGCGAGATCCGCGTCCGGGAGGCGGGGCGAGTAACATGGAGGATCCCCGTCAAATGAGGCAGCGAGCGGGCCACCAACATTGTTGGGATCTTCCTCCATTGAGTGGGATCCCGAGTCCGGCACGGACGGGAGAGTGAAAGACGGGTCCGGTAGGAGAATGTCTGCATGGGACGGGAGGGAGATTGCGGCATGAGTTATGGCTAAAATGATGCAAGGATGAAGATAAATTAGTACTACTGCTTTACACGTATATATTAGGGTTATATTTGTGAAAAAATGATCTTTATAACAAAAAAAAATCGAAATTGACATTCATAATCTTAAGATCTTGAATAAACAATTGTCACAAATAATTAGCTTATAATATTATGTAACTCATGCGGAAGACGTCATTATTATAGAGGGATTAAGAAACTCTACTGTATTCTTTGTTAAAATTGATTTATCTCTCTTGACTCTCTTTTATTATAGAGAAGTTAATGAAAAACTTTATGAAACCCTAATTAGTAGAAGAATGTTCAATTTATATATCTATAATAACTTTTAATTTTGTACGCCAATTAAGGGAATAAAATAAATAGTTGAGATTTATTTCACTATTAAATAAAAAATATGGACTAAATATGACTCTTTAATTAATTAATTAATAAATAATAATAATAATAATAATAATTAATTAGTTAATTATTATTATTATTATTATTATTATTATTATTATTATAGTATAGTCACTAATTGGGCCGTATTTTAACATTTCTCTGCGTGGTTTGATACTTCAAACTTTATCTCAATAGTATAAACATTAAGCGTGTATAAACAAATCTCTTAATTTTTCATAATTTACCTTAACATAATAAAACAAATAATACTTCAACATCAACATCGTATACTTCCTTTCATATACCATAACACTATTAATTTATCAAGTCAGATAACATAGGTGATATATATCACAAAGATCCACACTAATGTCTTATAGGCAACCTATTTCTTATTTAATAACAATTATATTTACACAATTATAATCAATAAGAATTGGCAACAGTCTCTTTACTATTTAAGGGTAAAGCCGCGGTCCCACGCTTAAACAAGATTTTTACTGAGTATTGTTGTTGTTGTATAATTAATAAGAAAATTGTCAATCACAAATCTTTATTAAACTCAAGAATGTTAAAACATCATTAAAAACAACAATCAATATAACTAACACATGTTACTTAAATATCTTTGGCTGTAAGTCTTTGGTTAAGGGATTTGTGATTATAAAATTGGCCTTAATATGTTCAATTCTTTATTTTTGAACTTTTCTTTTATGGAAAAATATTTCAACTCCATATGTTTAACACCTTTGAAGTACTTGTCATTCTTAAAGAAAAAAATTGATGTAAAATTATCATAATAAACTTTCAACAACTTAGTAATGATGTTGACAATTCCAAGTCTAGAAATAAAATTTCTCAACCATAAAATTTAAATTGTGGCCTCAAAATAGGCTACTCATTCCACTCCTTCAGTTGATGAAGCAGTGACATTATTTAGTATTTTTCCATGAAATTGCGCCTTCTAGAAGCAAGTAGCCAATGTTGATTTTCTACCATCAATTCATCTAGCAAAATTTAAATTTGAATATCCAATTATTTCTAATGAATTATATCTTTTATACATGAGCATATTATCCTTTGTTCCTTGAAGATATCTTTAGACTTTTTTTTTGCAATTTTTTAATAGTTTATGTCATGATTACTTTGATATTGTCTAGCATTCCAACTATGAACCTAATATCATGTCTCATGCATATTTGTAAATATATCAAGCTGCCAACAACATAAGCATATAGAATATATTTCATTTGTTTACGTTTCATATCGTTCTTTGGACATTGCATGAGCTTAAATTTATCCCTTTTTTGTATTAGGAAAACCTCTGTTGAACTTTTGTTCATATTAGATTTCTCAAAAATTCTTTTGAAATAGTCTTTCTAAGATAATCCTGTTGTGAAAATCGATCGGATTAGAGCAGATTCGCAGCTAAATAGGACTGAAGGAATAGTAATAAACACACAAATTTTACGTGAAAAACTTTCAAATTAGGGTAAAAACTACAAGCAAGGATAGAAGAATCTTACTACTGAGAAAAACTAGAGAATTACAAGAAAAAACTAGACCCACAAATACACATAATATTTTTGTCTCTCTTTCTCTTTCTTTTCTCTCTCACCTCACGTCTCTCTTCTCTGCCTTGTTCTTTGCTCTCTTCATCTCCTGCCTATTTATAGGTAGGAGCCATGTGGGATGGCTGGCCATTTAGGCAGCTATCCTTTTACGGTGCCTATTATTTTTGACAATTCTCCTACTTGAAGATTTGATTGAGAGTCAGTCAAATCTTCATACTATTCTTTCTACCTTGTCGCTTCATGTTGCTTACGTCTCTGTCAGGCCACACGAGAATTGACACCACATAAACTTGTCATCATTGATTGCTTTTGTCATAAAATCTGCCAAGTTATCCATTGTATGGATTTTCTGCATGTCCACTATTCCTTCTTCCACTTTCTCACGAACGAAGTGATATTGAACTCAGTTGTGTTTTGTCTTTGAATGAAATGCTGGATTCTTTGCAAGATGTAAAGTACTCTGACTGTCACAATACAGAGTAATATTCTCTTGTTTATTCCCAAATTCTTCCAACAATGTCTTCTATAGAGCCCCATTACCACGGGGTACATATCGAAACACCCTGAGGACATTCCAGTACATAACCCATGATAATGGCACGCTAAAACATTCACAACATTCACTTAAACATGTAATCATCATTCTTTATTCTCTTATAAGATATCATCAAGAAGGCATAATATTTTAAAATCCAAATTTCATCATTTCATTTCATAAATCCGAACGTATATACATTCAAACATCCATACATGTACGCCATCGTATCCTAATACAAAATATACTACATGAAAGAGGAAATTACACAAAAATCTATCTAATCTTTCGATCTCAGCTGACCGATCTTTGAGTCATTTCTTCTCCCAAAAGTACAAGACTATATTTCTTATAGCATCTCTCAGCAGCTAATGTCCTCTTTCGATCCTGAAAAATCAACATACAATTTTGGTGAATTTTGCGAACTCAATGAGGTAACCATCATCGATGGTTCACTCAATTCATACAACACTTCACACGTGTAAACATATAATTCACATCTTTGCATTTTGCATATATCATCACATTCTCATTTAAATACAATATAACCATACATTTCAATCAGTCAAACATACATATTAAAATGCATATGAAATGCTCATGTGACTCCTTTCCAATTATTACGTTGTTGTGATCGAGTGCCTAAACTGTCTCGTATCCATTGTGGATATCGGGCTCATTGCTACTATCCCTTATCCATTGGAAAGACAGGGCTCATTTTATATAGTGAGCCTTTGGTTCTTAATCACATTCATATTCTGAGCTTTAAGCTCTTTTTCGATGGCTACTCAGGTCACAACTCTCATTTATCTGATCATGCATTCATGTGATGAAATGCATCTCACATATTCAATTAATCACATTCACATTTATCTGCGAGCCTTGGTCCGGCATTCAAAGATCATATTAAGAAGCACTTATTTCATCACATTCATATACAAGTAGCACTTCAATATCAAATTCATGCATCACAAGTCTCAGATCTTCAGTGTTTGGAATTTAACACAATCAAATCACATTCATAAAATAATCTAACATAAATAATTAATTGAGTGAGACCATCTAGATTACTCACAGTTTGCTCTCGAAACTATTGCCTCGAAGTTCCGAAAATGTCTGGATGTTGACATTCCAAATGCTCCTTTATAACACGCAATACATAAACATGTCACAATTTTTCACAATTTCATAAATATTCATTGACGCACCTTTATGTAAATGAAAAATGTGCAATGCATATTCAATGACATTCTAGAGTATTTTCCATTATTGAGGTCACTTAATCAATCCAATATCAAAACTCACTTAAGTATCATTTATACTTAGGGTTTATACCTCAATAAAACACTTATAATCAAAATTCATAATTTATTTGATCATCTCAGAATTTTCCTAAAAGCAGACTTTCGAGTCCACTGTTCTTGATCATTTAAACAATACAAATGGAGTAATTTGAGAATACTTTCTTCTAGAAAATTGTTCTCCTATGTTTTAAGTTTTTAATGACACCAAAATCATACAATTTGGTTTAGTATTTCGAAAATTATACTCCAAATAGTTCGGACTATTCTTAAACTGAAACAGTATTCTGTACTCAACTTTAATTCAAATTCTAGAATTTTAAAGATAAAATTAAAATTCTATTTCCTTATAAAATTTCTAGCTTTATGTCTCTAGTTTACTCTAAATTAAGAATCATCTCATTTGGATCACTATAGATCAAGTTATGCCTAAAATACTGAAGCATGATTAGTGAAAATGCTCCATTTATGAAATTCCAGTACTTCTCAACAATTTCGTCCCAAATTCATCAATCAATATCCTTTGAATGATTTTAAATGGTGATAATTTTTAGTAGAGATGTAGAACAATGTGTTACGAGTCTATTGGTTCAAATCCCATGTCATTTGGAGGTCAGAAGAAGAAGTTATAGTCAAAAGAAGGAACAGTGTTCAAAACAGTCTCCCTTTTATAGAGCTTCAGAGTAACGATCATGCATCCAAATGCTTCTGCGATGTCATGATCGTGCACCTCGCGAGATCACTAGAATGCACGATCATGCTTTTCCTAATCCTGATGCACAATCGTGCTTTTCCTAACCCTTTTGAAATGCCACGATCGTGCATTTCCTTCTTCCTTTCGAACTGCAACTCTTCTTCTCTTCTTCTTCTTTTCTTTCACTTAAGCTAACATCTCTAACTTATATCGACCCCATTTTCGACTTCCATTCAACTCAACACATTCAAAAATAGATCAAAAACCAAGATTCACACACAAACATCAAAAACAGAAAATCAGACTCACACATACACCATTTTTTTCTGCATTTCTTCACTTTCATTTTTCTGCATTTTCGTTTTCTGTATTCTCTTCATTTTCGACTCTCATTTAACTCAAACCATTCACAAACAAATCCAAAATCCATTAATAAACATAAACACCAAAATCAGAACATCATCCACACATCTTCTTCATTTTCTGCATTTTTTCACTGCTGCATTTTTTCTTTCATTTTTCTGCATATTCAATTTTTACATTCTCTTCATTTTCTTCCTCAAGCTATCATTTTAATCATTCTTTCTCATCTCCAGACATCACCTTACACCTATTCCTTACCTCTAAATTTATTTTCTGTTCATCTTTAAATCACCAAAATATATATATATAGTGAAGAGAAAACAGAGTATATATGAATATCATCTTTCATAAATTTCTGCACTAATCTCTTACATATTTTCATTGATCTTTTAACCCCAAAAATCATTTTGACACTATCTTATAACATTTTGATCGTCAAAACACTTCAACAAAAATATCACTATTATCATCCTTAATCTACGGTGTTCATGAAAAATATCCAATTTTCTCTTGTTTATGTAATGTCAATAAAGCACCAAATTTATCCCATATACCAACAACTCATAAGGATTTATATGCACTTACTTGATAAAACTTCAAATTCTTCAAAACCTCAAGAAGTCCTAATTTCTCATACAACCCACGTACATCATCTTGAAGGTGGGTTGGTTTAGGTTTTTCTTGTGGTAAAAGAAAAAGATAACAAAGTGGGAGGGGTAATAGACAAATGAAATCAAGATGTATCTTTGGTGAAGGTTTGATGAAAAACTCTGTGAAAAAGAAGAAGCATGAAGAAGATAGCTACGAAAAAGAGAACTAGGACAAGAACAACAATACTTAATCTTTTAAGTTACAAGAAACGTGACTTGGTCTTTCAAATGAAAAGAATGGTAGACTTAGTAAGATTTGGCTTGGCTTGGCAAATGACACTTGTCCACTTGTCCAATTTTTAAAACTTTAAATTGAGTTTTCTAATTAAACCTGTAGCGACCCGAACTTTGCGTACCGGGTGGGTTTCCCGCGCACCTCAAGAGGCCCGCGACCGCTACCGGGGTGGA
>JANKOE010000008.1:6940121-6999046 GCA_026284465.1 Erythroxylum citrifolium
TCAGTCCAAGAAGGATGGTGGGTGATGTCTATCATCAGTTGCCAGGTCATCTTTGACGCTAAACCAAGTAAAAGGTAAGTTACACCCGTTCTCATTCAACTCATAAGACTTTTGTTTCACATCCACTGAAGAGTTATGCGTACCGAATCAGATTCATGGATGAAACAGCCACGTACCACAATGAAGGGAAAAATAGCAGGAACTAGTTGTATAGCCTTTAAGCAATGAATAAAAGAATCATACAAAATCTTTCATTATTAATTTCTTGCATGTGCGCGGCTACTAAATACATAATACCACCCAATGGAAATATCATTATATGTGCGAGAAGAGGGGGGGGAAAAAAAAAGAATTTGTGCTATTTGTATCACAAAACAAGTCACTCTCGCAATCAATGGACATTGAAGTAAAGTAACAATAATAAGAAAAGAAGAGGGCCGGGTCTTTCTTTACAGGAAAATCAGGGGTCAATTGCTTATGAGCTTCCGCTACATCCATTGGCTGTTCTTTTCCATCTTCTTCATTTCCATTTCTCGTGTATTATAGCCTTCGCTGCTTGAAACAGAAGGGTTCTGACCGTATTCACTGGTAGCTGCACTGTATTCACTGCTTGCAACATCCTGGCGTCCCAATACCGCTTGTCTAAACTTCTTCATGTCCTCCCTGTATTGGCCGCTGTCATAGTCTGAACTGCCTACAGAGTGCGCACTACTGTGTCCAGGTATAATTCCTTCGTTGAGATCGGTCAGAGATAAGTCTCCTTCCAAGGATCGGACTACCTGTTTCGATTCAATTTGAAGATATCAGTTGGGTTTAGTAGCATTTCTAGCAGGAAGCGTAGAAATTCCATAGTCGAGACTTGTAATAAATGGTCCAAATTAATACCCGTTCCATAACAAAAAATGTAGACACAGGTTACAGTAGTTACCTGACTCATTCGAGGTCGACGTTTTGCTGAATGACGTACACAGAAAGCAGCGCAAGATACCATGCGAAGCATCTCATCAAGATTATAATTCTTCTGCAGCTTCGAATCAACTAAAGAATCAAGACTTTCTTTAGCCCATTCAGGATTTTGTCTATCCAAAGCCCGTGTGAGTAAAGGCCTCGCCTGCGGCACAAATCATAACGAAGTTCATATTTTGTCCCTTACTTTAAGCCCCAGTCTGGAATCTTAGTATAGTTTTTTTCCAAAATAATAACATACATGTAGTGCATTTTGTTTTAAATGTCTTTTCAGTATGTCGCATGGATAAAGTTAAGAATAGCTCACCCAGTCCACCAAACTGTCGTCCATGTAGGACTGATCAACGGGTCGACGTCCAGTAATCAACTCTAGAAGCATGACCCCAAAGGAGAAAACATCCGACTTATCAGTCAATTTTCCACTTGAAGCATATTCTGGAGCCAGATACCTGAAAGATCAGCATGTGAGCACAGGAACATAAAACACTTGAGAGGCTTTTTTTTTTTGGTGTCAATCACGAAACTAATTTTCTGTAAATATACGCAAACACAATGCAGTGAATGTTTCTGTTGTTTGTCGAGGGCACAATATCTGAAAGTTGCTTTTAGAAAAGAAACAAGAAAAAGGTGCTTTTATTGTTTATCTAGGAAAACTACCACACAATAAAATTAGATAGCAAAGAACTTGCTCTTACCCAAAAGTTCCCATCACCCTCGTGGAAACATGAGTATTAACATCAGATGAGAACTTTGCTAGTCCAAAATCTGCAACCTGGTAAGAAAAACAGTGTAAAAGAAAGAAAATTTATGCAGATGACAGGATTGCTATAAACACAAGAATAAGTAAAGCAATTCTTTTGCTTTAAATCATTGAGATTATAAAATCACCCCATGCATCTAAAAGAGTTAGACCAATTTTGAACATAAACTAATTCCAAAACGCATGATACCGATGTTTAAATGAATACCTTTGCCTCAAACTTGAAATCCAGTAGGATATTGGCTGCTTTGATGTCACGATGAATAATCTTAGGGTGACCTGCAAGAAAGAATAACAACAATAGTGATAACATGATTTTATAGAACAACAGACTGAAAATTAAAAAAAAAAAAAGAAAAGTTCATGAAAAAAATAAGGATACACATACAATCTTCATGAAGATATGCAAGTCCTTTTGCAGACCCCAATGCTATTTTCTGTCTAGTAGGCCAATCCATGGTTGGTCGCCCTTTCCCTGCAATGCATTTCGTATATGAGGTGTATTCAAGGATTATACTAGAAAAGAAAATTTCAAGTGATACATCAAAGGTAAGTCATCAAAAATTCATAAATACTAGATTAGAAGCACATACAATAATCACAATATGCAGCAAGAGCCAAAGGAATTAAAATGCTTTTTCTAGTAAAATATTCCATGAGAGGTACCATGTAGGTGAAACTCCAAGGTGTTGTTTGTAACAAACTCATAAACAAGCAATCTCTGTGATCCAGTGATGCAGTATCCAACCAGTGATACAAGATGCTTGTGATGCACTCGGCTAATTATCTCTACCTCAGCCTGGAATTCACGCTCTCCCTGTCCACTTCCAGCTTTAAGCTGCTTAATAGCAACTTCTTTTCCATTAGGAAGGACTCCTTTGTGCACATACCCGAAACCACCTTGACCAAGGAGATTTGCATTTGAGAAGCCATCTGTTGCCATCGCTAATTCCTCGTATGTAAATGTGCTCTTTGAGAAACCCAAAGAAATGCCTGGAGAAGGTGGAGGAAGTGGGTATTCAGACCCTGAATAGTTGGAACCGGAGCCACCACTGCTGCTCATGAAAGGTGGTGGAGGTGGTGGTTGTGGAGATGGGTACCGTTCAGGAGGATTCTGCGGTCTCGATGCAACTGGTGGTGGGGGATTGGGCTTTGGCATTGCTGATATAACATCAGGACGTGAAGGAGCATTTTGTTGCCAATACTGTTGCTGCTGTCGGCCACCGCCACCATATGGGTCATCTGACAATCAAGCAGAGAAAATTTTGCTAGAAAGTGAGCTGCTAAGCTGAAATCCACATTAGCAATCAAAAGGGAGCATGTAACTCAACAAAGTCAATAAAAAAAATCAAGCTTCAACCCTCATGCAGGATCGCTAAAAGTTAAAAAACATTATAGAATTTACATGTCCTGACTTCACAGTTGAAGCTTATTCTACGTGTTACATACAAACGGAACATAAACTAGAAACGCATCTGGCCAAACAATAATTTTCCAAATCTACAACGTTTCAATTTCAACTGCAGAGTACTCGCATTCAAGCGACAACACTTCTTGTCAATGAAATCCCACCAAAAAAGACAAATCTAAAATGCTAGAAATACAATCTCGTGACCACGGAAAAAAAAAGGTTCTGTAACTAGATCAATACATGCAACAGGGTCACGAAAGATCAAACCTTTATGAGAGGAAGGAGGAGGTGGAGGCATATAGCAAGACACCTGGAAACCTGACGCAGGCGACTATCTCACGTACGGGGGTGGGAACAAAAATGAAAAAAAGCACGCAGGAAAGAAGAGAACCAAGGAAAAGGCAAAAAGCATTTCATCGAGCACCTACTGTGCTATAAGAAAAACAATTTCTAGGAAATAGGATGAAACAAATAACCAGAGAAAAAGGTTTGAACTTTAGCAAATAGGACGAAAACAAAGCAGCGGGCATTAGAGTGTACCTCTAAAACCGTGAGCGCAGAGGTCCAGGGCAAAATTTGAGAGGGAGATTTGAAGGTGTTGGAGGGAAAGAGAGAAAGGTAGTAGCGAGGAACGAAAAAAATTCAAAGTGATATCAAAATTATCATTTTAATTAAATTGTTGCTAAAGGCTTCACCGACGTTTTATTCAATAAAACGTTGGTAAAGTTATTTTATGACGTTTTAATAACAAAAACGTCAAAAAAAATTAGACAATATCTCGACGTTGCAGTAAAACGTTGTAAAAAATTTAAACAATTCGCGACGTTTTATAAACGTCGCGAAAAGTTTGAATAATTTGTGACGTAAAACATATTTTTGTTGTAGTGTTAGTTTTCAATACAAATAAACCATAATCCTCAATAAAATCACATATCACATATAAAAATCAATTATACCCAGAAATTGTCAATGAATGTATGTACAATTATTTTAATATGCAAAAGTTACTATTCACGTGTATGTGTATGTCATATTATGCATGAGCATGAATTACACTTTCTAATTTCACTATAATCTCACATATATACTATTCTAGTCTTAACATGAGTAACGAGATGTTACATCTTCAACCACACTACTTCTTTACTAGCTTGTGTAGTTGCTACACATTCTGCTTCTGTTGTTGATGTAGACACAACTGACTGCAATTTTGAAACCCAACTTACAGCTCCTTTAACTAGTGTAAATACATATCCCGTAGTGGATTTACTTTTATCAATATCACCTGCATAGTCAGCATCAACATATTATTTGACAGTAAAATCTGATCCTCCATAACATAATGCAACATCTGAGGTTCCTTTAATATATTTGAGAATCCTCTTAACAGTATTCCAATGCTCTTGACAAGGATTCGCTATGTATCTACTAACTACTCTCACTGCAAGTACAATATTTGGTCTTGTACAAATCATAGCGAACATTAAGCTTCCCACTGCTGATGCATACGGCACTCAAGACATCTCCATCCTCTCTTTTTCATTGCTAGGACTCATACCTGAGAATAACTTGAAATTAACAGGAAGAGGGGTATAAATTGACTTACAATCTTGCATGGTGAATCGCCGCAAGATCTTCTTCAAATAATTCTTCTAAGAAAGCCAAATCTTCCTATTATTTTTGTCTCGGTGAATTTGCATCCCTAGAATCTTGTTTGTTGATCCCAAGTCCTTCATTTCAAATTTCCTAACCAACTGTGCCTTCAATTCTTTGATATGATCATTATTGGGGCCTGCTACTAACATGTCGTCTAGATACAACAGCAAGACTATAAAATCATCTTTCTCAAATCTCTTGAAATATGCACAAGGTTCTGCATTCAGTCTGCTGTATCCAAGGCTCATGATAAAGGAATCAAATCTCTTATACCAACACCTCGGCGCTTGTTTTAAACCATAGAGAGATATGTTCAACCTGCAAACCAAGTTCTCTTTCCTTTTTTCTTCAAAATCTTCTGATTGGAGCATATAAATTTCTTCTTCAAGATCTCTATCAAGATATGTAGTTTTCACATCTAACTGGTCAAGATGCAAGTCAAATATAGCACACATTACCAAAACTACTCGAACTGAAGTGAGTCAAATCACAAGAGAAAATATTTCGTTAAAATCAATACCTTATTTCTGAGCATATCTTTTTACCACCAATCTAGCACGATCTCCACTTGATCGTCACCACTCCGCTTGATCTTATAATCCCATTTATTGCCAATAGACTTTCTTCCTTGTGGTAGTGATACCAGCTCCCATGTCTTATTTTTATGTAGAGCTTCAATTTCTTCCTGCATTGTTGCCATCCACTGAGATGCATCTGAACTATTCATTACTTCTTGAAGAGTTGATGACTCTTTGTCCTCAGTTAAAAGACAGTATGTAATATTGCTCTCTATAATATAATCTGAGTGCCAGCTCGGTGCTCTTCTTATGCGAGTTGGTGTCCGAGTATCTGGAACATCATATTCAACTGGTTCTTACTCCTCGTGCTTTGGTACAGCTTTAGAAGAATCATTTTGACCAACTTTCCTATCCACTTGTACTGTTGTAGTTTCTAGATTCTCTTGTACAGTGCCAACATTTTCTACTTGCTCTTGATCTTTATCTTCCATGAAGATAACATCCCTGCTGATAATGATCTTGTGGGCAGTGGGATCCCACAGACGATACCCCTTAACTTCTTCAGCATATCCCAAGAAAATGCATCTTCTAGATATTGGATCCAACTTTGTAGTTTCTTGGGCATTGAACATCACATAGGTAGGACTTCCAAATATATGAAGGTTGGAATAATCCACTGGTTTACCAGTCTACATTTCCATCAGTGTCTTCAACTTAATTGCAGTTGATGGGGCTCGATTAACCACATAACAGGCAGTATTGACTGCTTCTACCCAGAATTTCTTATCTAAGCTTGCAGTTCTCAATATCGCTATTGTTTTTTTCCAACAGAGTTCTATTCATCCGCTTTGCTAATCCATTTTGTTGAGGAGTGTATGTCGTCACGTACTGCCTTTTGATGCCTTATTTCTTGCAGAATTCATCAAATTCTTTTCCAGTATATTCACCTCCATTATCTAAGCGCAAACACTTGATCTTCTTACCATATTCAAGTTCCATCCGCACTTTATAAAATTTGACAGTTGGAAACACATCTGCTTTTCTCTTGATAGGAAACACCCAATATCTCCTCGAATAATCATCAATGAATGATACAAATAAATTTGCTCCTCTTAAAGGACGTAACTGGTGCTTGCCATACATCAGAGTGAATTAATTCTAGAATTCTTTGCTTCTGAACTTTGATGTGTTGAACTTCAATTGATGTTGCTTACTCACAATGCAATGCTCACAAAAGGGTAGTGATACCTTTGTGAGACCTGGAAGTAGATTCTTCTCTCCAAGTATCTTCATTCCTTGTTCTAACATATTTCCAAGTTTTTTATGCCACGTCATTGTAGATTTGTCATCTGGACTAGTCATCGCAACGGATGCCTCTCCTTCTTGCAAAGTTACTTCCTTCAGCATGTAAAGATTTGCAACAATCTTCTCAACTTTCATAAATATCAGCACTCTTTTAATCACTTTCATGATCTTGTTTTGAATCTCAAATATGAAGTCGAGATCATCCAGTTGTCTTACAGACAATAAATTCTTCTTTAGGCCCTCCACATGTCGCACTTTTTCAATAATCTGAGTTGTCTCATCATACATCTTTAACTTGATGGTGCCTATACCAACAATCTTCAAAGCTTGATCATTACAGCTATACACAAATCCCCCAGAGATAGATTCATACTAATGGAACCATTCTCTTCGAGAGGTCATATGAAAAGTAGCTGCTGAATCAAGAAGTCGTACATCTACAAATCTTCTCTTACCTCCAATAGTCGTTGCTGCTTCACATACCATTGCACCTCCATCATCTAAAGTATTTGCCACATTGTCTTGAGGAATAGAATCTTTCTTATTGAGATTCCAACAATTCTTCTTCAGGTGCCCTTTCTTGCCACAATTGTAGCACTTGAAATTCTTCTTACTCTTGAATTTTGATCTACCATGACTATGACTCCCATTTGGGCCACATTCCATTGATCTTCCTCTCGTCACTGCCAAGGTCTCGACTTGTTGCGAATTTGCTAGCCTTTCTTCCTTACTTTTGTGCCGACTCTCTTCTTCCAGAATAACAACTGCAATATTGTCGAAGACTAGAGAGTCTATATTGTTTGTTAAATTGATGACGAGTTGATCATACGAATCTGGTAGACTTTGGAGTAGAAGTTCTGCATGTTCACTTATCTCTATTGTGTGTCACAATGATGTGAGTTAGGAAAATAGAGTATTTAAAGTATTTAAGTGCTCCGTCACCGAAGTGAATTCTGCTATGCGTAAAGTGTATAGTTTTCTTTTCAAAAAAATTTTGTTGTGGAGTGATTTGGCCTCGTACAATTTTGTGAGGTGATCTCATATTTCCTTCGCAGTCTTCTTTTCCTCTATGCTAGATAATACTCTATCAGCTAAAGTTAGGTGAAGATTTGCTACATCATTCCCATCCATCTCGTTCCACTTTTCATTTGTGACTCCAACTGGTCGTTCACTAATGGCCGCCAGACAATTATCTTTATTCAAGATTGCCTTTATCTTCAACTTCTACAATGAGAAATTACTCCCATTGAACTTCTCAATATCAAGTTTTGCTGCCATTGTTTCTATCACGAGCAGAATTTAGATCTCACTATTTCACGTGAATAGTACCTGTATATATGAATAGTAACCGTAGGTAGTATGTATGAACAATAACCATACGTATGAATAGTTTGTATATGTGAATAGTGTCGTATGTATATGTATGAATAGTACCATACATGTGAATAGTACTGTATACTTAAATTACAATAACTGCACAACAAAAATATATGCATGAACAGTTGTTATCTTTTAAGGTTACTATTCACCAATTTTCACTGTGCTCACCCGAACTCCGAACGGATTACGTTAAAAAATTCGTTGTAAATTTCTCATATCACTTTGATACCACTCGTTGTGAAAATCGACCGGATTAGAGCAAGTTCACAGCTAAATATGATTGAAGAAATAGTAATAAACACACAAAATTTACGTAAAAAAACTCCCAAATAAGGTAACAACCACGGGCAAGGATAGGAGAATTTTACTATTAAGAAAAACTGGAGAATTACAAGAAAAAATTAGACTAAAAAATACACAGAATATTTTTGTGTCTCTCTCTTTCTTTTCTCTCTCACCTGACGTCTCTCTTCTCTACCTTGTTCTTTGCTCTCTTTATCTCCTGGCAGGAGCCATGTAGGATGGTTGACCATTTGGGTAGCTATCTTTTTACTTATTTCAACTTTGGTAGGCACCGTTTTCAGTGCTTACCATTTTTTGACAAATCCTAGCAATCCGTGCGATATATTTCAGAATATTGAAATTCTTATCATATATGATGACTATTTTATATTTTTCATTTGAAAATTTTAGAGAGAAAATCTTTATTCCTATGCAATATATCTGAATCAAAAATAGGCTCGAGTCATGTAGGATGGCTGGCCATTTTTGACAAATCCTAGCAGTCCATGCGATATATTACGAAATATTGAAATTCTTATGATATAGGATGACTACTTTAAAATTTTCGTTTGAAAACTCTTAGAGAGAAAATCTTTATTCCTATGTAATATATCTTAATCGTTCTTTTGCAATTTACTATCTATTGCTTAGATAACACTCATTTGCAAATTAAGGAGAATTAATCAATTTCCTTCCTTTGGTACCAAATTTTCAACAAATCTTTTCAAGAAAAAAATAGTTTTTTTTTGAAACTAGAAAAAAATAGTTAAATATTGGAGATGAACACACTCGTTGAAAATAATTTATGTGACAGAAATAAAGCACGTTAAGGTCAGCAACGGGAAGCCATTGGAGACGCCTAAAGATTAGTTATAGCTTATACGTTGATGGATGCGCTAGAAAATTTAGCATCGAAGCAGGACAGGTGAAATTTTCAGAGATTTTCAATAGTCGGAAGAAGACAATTAATTGGGGGATTTTAGGAGATTAGGGTTGATTTTGGCGGTCAGTGCCAATACGTTGAAATTGAACACAGGTTTTGTCGTAAGGTCGAGACATGACGATAACTGTGCTCTTCGTGACAGGGGAGTACGTCTGAGCCTGATATTTCTTTATTTCAGTTTTTCCAGGAAAAGAAAAGTTGGATGTACAGTGAGGAAGAGACGTACGCCCGCAAAAAAAACCGACTTCGCTTGAGTTAAAGAATTGGACCTAATAATAAAATTGGGCAAGCCTAATAACCCCTTCCCTTATCCAACTAAAGCAACACTCACCAATTTATTTGTCTTTGTTTCCGGCAGTCATATACCTTAGGAATAACAAATGAAATCACCTAATTCATAATTATTATGCCAATACTGTTTTATTATATCTGGTCCATATATTTTTGTGGGTCCCATATAAATGTAAGGACCAGATACAATAGAACAGCACTGGCACAGCAATTATGGAACAAGTGATCTGTTCCTTACGAAAAACCTTTTTTTTAACCAAAAAGTCATGTTATCGGATCACAGAGCGAAAAGTTTTGTGCACTGAAATTGAATTATATGTCCCTGGGTTGACTAATTTCCACCGGTTGTTCTAATTACCAAAATTTTATTACACTAAACGTGTTAAAACTTATTAAGAGGTTAACCAATTTCATTCTAACATGTGATGTTTTGATCAAAGGAATTGTATTTTATGCTTGGTGGGCTGAATGACTTTCTTTTGGTGCCCACCAAATTTTATTTTCAATTTTTTCAAAAAAAATTCAACCAATTAATTATTGTTGAATTACAATTTAAATGATTTTTTTTTTCATGTAAGTGGTTGATTTGATGCTTCAATGAATGCGGTCTTCATGTATGAGGGTGTACATTGAAAATAGAGCAATAATTGAGGGATGGTTGCTTGCTTCAATTATTTAAAGAATTGACAAATACCCACTAATTTTTGTCTCTCTTGGTTTTAGTACTATCCGGTCTTAGTTTAATTATCAACCTCAACTTGCATTTATCCAATTCAAGAAGAAAAGTAAGTGGGCAAATGACACGTTGCATGGTATGTAAAATTTTCATTTTTGGCTACAGATTTTGGTAGCTAATTAAGATAGGAATACAATAAGTGGGGAAGAGAACTTCAATTGAAATCTTCTCAGCTTAAGGGGGTGTGATTAAGTAGAAAGGACTCATCTATTCTTAATCAAAAGTTAGGGATTCGATCTTTAATTCTGGGTATAAAAAAGTCTTAAATTTTTAGACTAGCTGTCTTATTTTATGAGGTGCCTACAAATTAACGAGAAGATTAGTAACTGAATCCACCGGTGAATACCCTGATCTAAAACAAAAAAAATAAAAGGAAGAAATCTTCTCTTGTAATACTTTTCTTTCCGCATAGTCAATGCAGTAATTAATTGCTTTTTAAAAAAGGTGAGACTAAGATGTCTGGTTGTGATTGTGAAACGACGTGGGGCATTTTTTTCTACAGGAGACTGGTTTTGTACTAAATTGAATAATCGTGCTCAACACAAGTTATTCTATGATTCTTACGATCTAATTATGTGTCAATCCTAGAAACAACATATTGTTTGCAATCATCTATTATTAAAGCTTTTTATAAATCATCTAAGTTGTAAAATATCATTCCTGTGATGTAATATAATTGCAGGTAATCACGCTGATATCAAAGTTGTCACTTTTCTAATTATTTTTACTGTTATAATTTAAAATTATTATATTTATTATCGTGAACATTAGAAATCAACCCAAACGTATTGACGTACGTAATTTAAACTTGGATAGTTAATTCCCAAGTTGCACTTAAATCCATAGGCAAGTGTTGTGGATGCCTGGACCACTAGAACTAAATAAGACTTCTTTAAAACACTGTTAAGTCTAAAATAATACATAATCGAGCACATATGCTTGCACTAGTTATAATCATAGAACGATCTACCAGGAAAATATTAAACAATACGAAACAACAAAACATGTTTAATTCATTTATATTTACGGGTTCAAGTTACAAAAATAACCTCTTTATAAATGCAAATAAAATGTTGTGCCCTCAAGGGGTGTGGCTAGATGGTTGAGAGCGGAGCTTGGCTTTGGTTAGATCCCAGGTTCGATTCCTTGCTAGCCCCTCTTGTAAGAGCCTGGAGCAGCCGGGATTTTACCTATGGGTGGAGAACTAGTGTGGCCTTCTGTGATGGGTGTAGCCGCTTGGCCCTCTGCTGAGGTGTAGCCATTTAGCTCTCTAAGAGGTGAGCCTGCTTGGCCCGCACGTGGAGTTTCCTCGAATTTAAAAAAAAATTGTTGTTTATAATTAAAAATCCTCTTTCAACTCTCGCAAATCAAATGAACTGGATCGATTTTGGATTGAAGCATGCTAATTGCATCAAGAGATCAAGGTTGACATGCTATACCACCCTATTTGGATTAAAATTTCAAACTAACAAAGCCTTGAAATGATAAATGATAGAAAGATGATTTGTGACAAACAATTTACTCATTTATAAAATGATTTTAATTAGTAAAATTTTTATATCATTAAAATAAAATGTTAATTTAAGAATTATAATTTTCATTGTTTTAGTATATGATGAAAGGAAAAAAAGTTAATAATTTTTAAATTATAAATATGACATATTTTATCCACAAACAGAGAGTCATTGCAATCTGTGTAAGAGTCAAAGCTTATCACACGTCCTCAAATGAAATTATTGGACCGAAGATAATATGAATACAATGAATGAGGCTTTTTGTCATCTTATTACAACCTAAGACTTCCTATATTTTGAGATTTTAAAAAAAAATCCTGGACAACGACCATTTAAGCACAACCACTCCTCCTAATATGGTGCCAACTGTTTGAGGTGGTCCCGTTTTCCTTTGTGCTGTGATCATTGTCATGTCGTTTCCTGCTCTTTAAATGCCTTTGAATGCATGAACTATTCCACTCCTTTTGCATTTCAAATTCTCTCCAGAGAGTCCAAACCTTTCTCAGCTTTTCCTTCTATTCCCTCTTCTTATATTGCAGGACAAGCACCTTTATTTCTTTGTGATTTCTCTATCAAACACAAATGCTTCCAACAAAGCGTGGCCACAGATTCTTCAAATTCAGAAACCCATCGCTCTCTAATGTCACCGTATCCTATCACTTCTGCTGCATGCCAATTCTTTTCGGTTAAGAGTTCTAAATACAGCATCTTCCTTGATATAATCACCAATAACTAACCTTTTTACTTGGAAACAAAACCTCGGCTCCTACCCTCAACCGAACTCCTTCGGTCCTACCCTGAGCAGATAAAATTTCAGTGTTCCACTTTTTCAAGAAAGGCATATCCATATAATATATAATCTTTCTAAGAATATTTTCGTTTTTCCGGGGGTTCTTTTTCCTTGTCACTTACGTCCACATTTATCTTTTCTACTCCCAATGGTTTTGAAGGCCTACTTCTTCTCACGTGCGGTCGTGGAACTGGCATGGATTATGCTAAGGATTGACTACTCTAGGCTTTTCTGGCTCCTCTTTGGCGTCTTCTCTTATGAAAATCATGAAGGAAAACCTCGGATTTAGACCTCTCTGCCTCCAACGTGCTGACACTTAACTCTTCCATCTTTAGTTGTTTAGTTACTATACTACTCATTGATATTATAGTTTTTAAGGGTCTTCCGACCAAACTTCGCGAGTTGTCTGAGTTGTCAGAGAACTCAAACATGCGCAGACAGCAAGTCGAGACACAGTCCAATCGTGAATATATCGAAACCGATCCTACAGGACGGTATGGTCGGGTAAGTTTAACAGTATCTATACACACACACACGCATATCCTAACTATTGTGAAATAATATCTTATCTCAATTAGCTAGCGTAGCTGTAATATTTCTAATATTATATATGCCAGGACAGCAAGTTTTACCGAATACCATCAATTATCTAATCGCTGGTATTAATATTTTTCTGTGTTCTTCAATTTTTGTTTCCTTAGTCAACCGGATCTTTATTATTTGTATTGGTTATTAAGACTGCCTTCTGGGTCATCCTAGATATAAGCCTCACATAATTTACTGATGACTATTTTTTTAAGCAGCCGTTCACAAGTTCCCCAAAACTTGAAAGATTACACACCTGTATGGGTATTATAGCTTTCTAAAAATTGACTGGGAATGCGTGTAATCTTGAGATAAGAACGAACATCACAGATAATGAAGTGATGCAATAATATAATTAAACTTGACAGGTTTGAACTCACGTCTGAGAGTTTGATTTTTTCATGACTAGAACATATATTGACAGTATTTGCTGAGGTGGATTTAGTAGGGAAGTTATCATCCAGACCATTATGCGGGGTTATCAATTTTGGTTCTGGTACTGAATTATCTAAAGAGAGGTTAGGTGTTTTTACATGTAATATTATAACCTTTCCTTCGTAGGTGTAAATGAGAATTTTGACACAATTGTTGGAGAAAACAAATTGTTTTGACGTTTTTATTTGCTTAGTTGAGTGATCATTTGTTCAATGGATAGCTGAATAGAAATTTTCTGATCACATCAAGATAACATGTCTTTTACTTTACTTTGGATAGTTTGATGAGGTTCTTGGAAAAGGAGCAATGAAAACAGTCTATAAAGCCATTGATGAAGTAATTGGAATGGAGGTAGCATGGAACCAGGTCAAACTCAATCAGGTACTTTGCAAGCCTGAGGACTTGCAGCGGTTGTACTCGGAGGTTCACCTTCTCAGCACCCTTAATCACGAATCTATCATTCGGTTTCACACCTCATGGATTGATGTTTATCAAAAGACCTTCAACTTCATCACTGAAATGTTTACTTCAGGAACTCTCAGAGAGTAATTTCCTTTCCGACTCTAGACCTTTTGAACATTCTCATATCTCAAAATTCAGACCTTTTTCATTCCCTTCCTCTTTGATCTTTGGGAACTGCATTACAGATTATTTAAACAAGAGAAAAACTAGAGCATCTTACTAATTAGATAGAGAAAGTTCTTTGACCTAATGAATCTTACATCTCAGTCACAAGCTCTCCATTTTCAATTTGGTGCAGATACCGGAAGAAATACAGGCAAGTGGACATCCGTGCCATTAAGAACTGGTCTAGACAAATCTTACAGGGCCTTGTGTATCTACACAGCCATGACCCTCCAGTAATCCATAGAGACCTGAAATGTGATAACATCTTTGTTAATGGACATCTTGGACAAGTCAAAATCGGTGATCTAGGCCTTGCAGCAATTCTGAAGAATTCCAAATTAGCTCACAGTGTCATAGGTACTTATTCCGTCAAGCATACAACATAGATCGTAAGCATTTGGATGTTTGTGTTAATATCGTTACGATTGTTCTGTTACTTTTTAGGCACCCCTGAATTCATGGCACCAGAATTATATGAAGAAGAGTACAATGAACTAGTTGATGTCTACTCGTTTGGCATGTGTGTTCTAGAGATGCTTACAACTGAATACCCTTACGGTGAATGCACGAACCCAGCACAAATTTACAAGAAAGTGACCTCGGTAGAGTGCACATCTTATCTCATACCAGCGAATTTTTTGGACTAGAAAATGAAAGTGGTAATCCTGTAATCAAATATGCAGGGCAAGCTACCAGCGGCATACTACCGGATTCAAGACTTGGAAGCACAGAGATTTATTGGAAAATGTTTAGCTACTGCTTCAGAAAGATTATCAGCCAAAGATCTACAGCTTGATCCATTTCTGGCTTCTGATGACGATTGCCTGTTAGCTGCTACAAGATTTACAAATCAGACAGCCTTTTTGAATACTGGGGAAATGGAGAAAATGCACCTGAGCAATGATCAACCAAGGACAGAGATGACAATCACAGGGAAGTTGAATCCTGATGATGATACGATATTTCTTAAGGTGCAAATCACAGATAAAGATGGTATGACTCTGAGTATGGTTCAACTTACGGAGGCTAAGAAAAAAAATAAAAACCATTAACTGACCTATTCTATAAAGGCCGGTCAATAGCAATTTAAGTCTTCTAGAATTTAATATAGAGATTGTTAAAGAGTGTACTGGAATCTAGTGGTGACATTGATATAAAACCAGCGTCAGGAATGGAAAATGAGTGGAAGAACATAAGCTTGTGTCATATGTTAAATATGAGAACTTTAATTAGACAGACGAAGATCCTCAAGGAAGATAGGAGTAATAGCATATATAGACAGATGCTGGTGCTTCAAATGTATTGAAAGTCTTCCTGCATATGCCATCTTGCAGGTAGTCCAAGGAACAACATATACTTTCCATTTGATATTATACATGATACACCAATGAATGTTGCAATGGAGATGGTCAGGGAGTTAGAGATAGATGATTGGGAGCCTCATGACATTGCCGAAATGATTGATGGAGAGATCTCAGCGCTAATCCCAAACTGGAAGAAGTGGGATTTGCCAGAAGATGTCGCCTACCACACACTAGAGTACCAAGAAGATGGACCTAATAATCCTTTCCATTCTTCCTCCTCGTGTTCGTCATCTCAAGACCTGCCAGAGTTGATGACGCATTGTCTCCTAGGTATGCAATCTTCCTTTTCTGAACCTGACACATTCCTGTGATGCTAACACTTACAACACCTGGGAATCTTCCATATAAAACCGATATACATTCTAATTGTTTAAGGTTTTGAAGAACATAATGTAGAACGTTAGAAGAGTTGTTCATCATTCGTGTTTCCGTTATTTAGAAGCCTTTTAGTTATTTAATAACATAAGACGACAATCTAGAGATTCCCTATGCTTCTCAGTAGGGAATATACTAATTAGTCAGTTCAAGACATGCATGTGAGGCCTTAGACGAACAACAGGAAATCAGAATATCAATTCAAAACAGTTGTTTCTGCAGATGATTTGTTTGACGATACCAGCTCTCAAAGCTCTTCACACTCAGGATCATATTCCAACATGAAATACTTTCCTGGTGACGATCACAAGCCTAATTTGAGCTCAACAATGAGAGTTAGAAACTCAAATACAAGGATTTCCAACTTGACAAGGTTTGGTCCTCGAGACAACTCAAGTTCTCATATTGGACAGGCGATTGCTAGAAGTGCCTATGAACACTGCAGCCTTTTACTGGAGTCACAGAATAGAGCTTCTAGCTCTAAAAACAAAAGGCTAATGAACAGCCACAGATTTCAGAGGAATCGGTCACTAGTAGATGTCCGCAGTCAATTACTACACCAGTCATTGGTTGAAGAGGTAAATAAGAGAAGAATGTTCAAAACTGTAGGAGCTCTAGAAAATATTGGTTTTCAGAAGCTTCCTGGTGGCACTGGAAAGGCATCATCACATCAAACTTGGAGCGAAAGAAATTAAAACTTAGATATGCCGGGAATAAGAAGTGAGCAGCAATTGATGATCTTGTGTGAAATGAAAACACGAGAAATGCCTGAAGTATAGCTTCTTTATGGTTCATTTGATTAGGAGCTACTGGAGGTCATCAATGTCAATCAGCAATAAGGATTCTATCAAGTGATGAGCCAAGTTGTCATGGAATTGATTGTAAATAAGTATGTCTATGGCATGATCCATGTAAAAAATATCCTTGATTAAAATAAATGTTTGAGAAATATTAAAAAGTACATGCTTTGTATTAACATTTCTCTTCCAAAATCAAGAACCTAGACGTTCTGTTCATCAGTTGAGAATGAAAATTTGTCACTGTACATCTTTACCTACGTCTTTGTTCCAAGTTGCGAGTCCAAAGAAGCACATGATGGCAACAAGAAACACTCATGTTTTTTAGTAGCACTTCAAGATTACACTGTATATAAGCCATATACAGCAATAACTTAGTTACAAGATATTCTGATTGTGTGTTGTTATTTACTGAATTTTAATGATTGTCAAGGAAGTTAGTTGACAACAAATAATCCAAAGCAGCATGCCCTGTTTTTGACGACATCATTTCTTAATATCGAACCATAGATTTCTGCAGTTCATAAAGCATGTTGTCGATTCTGCCGTAATTATATTGTTTCCACCTTTGATTTCTCCACTGTTTTAGTAGAATGGACAACAACTTCACACTTTGAGGACATGTTCCGATGATTTTTCTTATTTGTAACTTTCATGCAAGTTGGACGATAAAGAAATATGATGAATAGGTTTATGACAGTATTTACTCCCAAGTGGTGCGTTTTCTATGCCTTTAGTTTTGACCTTTTGCATGGAATGAGACTAATCAAGTGCACAATCCTGGACAAGTCACAATCCTGTACAAGATTGTCGACTGGGCCAGTTGACAAGTTGGAGTCCCCCCAATTTCATGTGATTCTCTTTTCTTGCTTAATTGCTTCCACATTACCCTAGTACGTCTAGTTAGTGTAGTCTGATGGTCCCGGCAGGATATGGATACTTTGAAACTCCTAGTCCTAGCATCCAACAGGCTACATAACACTTATAACAGCGTTAAAACCGGATTGAGCAACGATTCTTATTTTCTGAATTTTTATAAATTTCCCTCGTTCCTATCATGAAAGGACTCTGTTTGTTATAACAGCAAACAACTAAGGCTAAGCCTCAGGGGCTCTTTTCCCATGGAAAGTCACTAGCTGAACATCTTAGAACAACGATAAAGCACGAAAAGAGCTGCATATACATGACAAAATAACCATCAGATTCCAAGGGTATAGTTCTTGTGGTTCTGCTGGGTGGGAGCCAACTGTTAATGGTGAAGAACGAAGAAATTAAATAATTGACATTAGCGAATTTGTCAGTGTTCCTCTGCTATCTAAACATTAAAGTACTATAGCACAGACCTACGTGCATTCGATGGGGTTCATAATACCTTTCTCGGGATCATTACTAACTACACCAGTAGTCTTTCGTTCAATCAGTAGGTTATATAAAACAACAAGAAGAAAAAGGAGATGGTATATATAATGCTTCCCTTCCAGTACTGGCACCTAAAATAATTTCATTTGTATTTGCATGGAAATGGTATGTCTTCTGGACCATAATTCATTTTAATTATTGCTTGGAAAAAACTGGTCAGGACAATGATTAAGGCAAGTCTAACCGAGTATAGTTTGGCATGGTTCAACTGACTATGATTTTTTGTCACGCCTATTTGAGTCATCACTCTTCTTTCTCATTATCTCATTACATGAATTTACCAATTCTATTTCAGCTCATTTCTTATGTTGAGTGAAAAAGAGCCTTCCAGTTCTCCCTCTTTGACCAGCATTTTAATTTCTTTATTCTATCTTCAACCGTGAAGGCTACCACTCGCTGTTCATGGTGTTTCTCGGGTTTAATATATATGAAAAAAGAAAAAGGAGTCTACAAGTTACTGTTTGTTCCTGAAATTCCTCGTCCTGGTGTAGTTAAGATAATCGAATTAAACATAGCCTGAAAGATTCCTATATTGATTTGACTTTCCCCAGGATGAATACAACAGAGAGACCTATAATACTATTTCAGTATTGCCTTAAGCTGCTGAAATCCAGCAGTCTGTAATTGGTTGAACTTGGAATCACGGCAATCTATATTCAAAATTATAGCTGTAAGTTTCAGTCTTTTAATGACTAACAAGGCTCATTTCAATAGTGGATTTCGGATTCCAGTTCAACTTTGAAATGTAGAAGTCCTAAAAGCATGATACATCAAAGTTTCTGTCATATATGCAATTGATAATCTTATGTTTTCTACAGTCGGTCTGTCATGTTGACCCAGATTTCCTCAAATGCCTTCACAATGAGATCATGATTCTCATTTGAATTTAGCGAAAGGTAACAAGTAAGAAGGTCTTCCAAGTCCTTAGATTCCCTGATGTTGTTCTCCACAATCATTTCGACCATGGAGTCCCTGAAGTCCCTCTGTGGATCAGCCGAGGACTTGACTACTGCAAAGCTCTCTGAAAGGGTCTTATTTCTTGATGATGACACACTTTTTCGAGCACTGGCCTGAATTTTCCTGTTTGAAATTCTTGGTGAATTAGCTCGAAGTCTTATTCCAGCGCAGCTTGAAGAGACCTTTCTAATGGGACGATTGGTATTATTCTCCGTACGCGTCCTGACGCTTTCCTCCTTGACAACCTTGACAGAGAGACACCTTTTTGCTTTAGATGACCTTTTTCTAGTATTGGTGGCATCCATTTCCTTGTCTTCGAATTTTGGTGGTTTGGTCGCACAACGATGAAGCTCTAGCTTTGAGATCATAGTGTCATGACCATCAACGCTCTTAACTTTCGTTTCACGGCATTCATCGTTCATGTCAATGATGATATCTGTCTTTGAAGAACTAAATTTACAATTTCGATAAGTAGAGCACAACGCTACTTGACGATCAAACAAGCCAGTGACAGCAAAGTTATCATCTTCCTCAGATTCAGGTAGGAGAGATTCATAGAAATTAAGCTCAGGAGAGCTCCCGAGCGAGGAGCTAGAGCAGTACCCTACTGAGTCATCAGGAACAGAACCTGTCCAGACAGGGTTATGAGCAGCATGACAGCTATAACTAGAAGAAGTGAATGAGGAGCAGACAAGTTTTGGAGAGGGCCTGTAGATGGTTTTTCTTTCACTTCTTCTATTTGACGAAGCTCTTGGTTGCTCCAGGAAATGAGTATCTGAAACTTTCAGGTTTACAGGAAAATTGTAGCGTTTATCTACTCTGTTAGGAGCTGTCTTGGAGTTGGAGTAGTAGGAGTATCTTTGCCGAGAAACATTGGATTTTCGTGATGTAGCAGAAGATGAAGGCAGCTTTTTCTTCCAACGTCTAGAGGTATATTGCTTTCTGCTTTTGCTCATGTCCTTGAGCTTGTAAAACCAGGCATTTGGTATCATATCTGACAATCTAAACCTGTAATTTCCCATCTCTATATGTGAATCCTCTCGTCTTGTGTTACTGGAACGCCCTTAAAAGTTTCACTCTTCTTCCGTCTGAGGTGGTTCCGTCTTATATTCAAAGGTGACCAACATGTGATGGGAGCTACGAAACAATAAGGTTATAACGTTGGACAATTATTCAAATTTGTTAAATTATCTTTTTCTGTTGTTTAGATTGTTTTCTTTATTTTAGGTATTTAAACCTTTAAAATTTTGATTTATTTGATTAAGCTCGATCGAGCCTGTTGTACAGAGCTTGTCTAGTGCGGAATATCTGGTTGTGGTAATTTGCAAACTATTGCGTCAATCCAAAGGTTTACCCAGTGCATATCCAAATGATAGCAGCTGCGGGTTCCTCTGTTTCAAAAATAAATAAATAAATAGCATCCATCAATAAATTACCTCTTACATTATCTCTTTGTTATGGTTAATTTCCAATTCTAAAACCTAATATAATATTAGAGCTCTTTATGATCTTAAGCTGAGAGACAGTAGCGGCGTGACGTCCAACAATTCATAAGTTCTTTTGTCTTTAATTTTTAATGATGAAAATTATCAAGTTTGAGCAATCAAAATGAAAGCTCACTTGAGAGGTATTAGCTTGTGACAGTGAGCCTTATCTCAAATTCATGCCGCTGTCTCAAAATCAATTTTCCTAAAAATTATGGGCTGTAAAACAGCCAAAAAAAAGCTGGAAGCATGCTGAATTAGCTTTATCATGACAACAATAGAATAAGGGTGGATGCAAGTGTTAAATCTCAAAAGAGATTTTGAGATTCTAAAGATGGAAGAAAAATAGATTCTATAAGAATTTTTTGACGGACTAACGACAGTGGTAAATAAAATTAGATTGATGGGAGAAGAGCTACCTGATAGCAGGATTGTAGAGAAAGTGTTTGTAAGCTTATCTGAAAGATTTAAGACAAATTTTATCTCCGAAAAATTCAAGAGATATCAATCAAATTACCTTGCTTGAATTAATCACTGTCTTCTATGCCCAGAAGCAATGAAGAATGTTGAGAAAAGAAGGAACTCACCGGGTAATTGAGGGGGTTTGTTTAGCAAAGGCTTCATCTTCAAATGAAAAGCTCAATCTCAATGTGGTATTTGCAAGAAACCCAGTCATGATAAAGACAATTGTTGATACAAAAGAAAGTCTCGGTGTTTCAAGTGCAAGAAGTTCGGGCAAATACAAAAGAATTGCAAAAATAAGACTGAAGAAAATGTTAATTTGATACATGTTGCTGAAGAAGAAGAAGAAGAAATGTTTTAATATTAGTAAGAAGTGCACTAAGAAGAAGCTTTTTTGAGAAAAGTGCTCCAACTATTGAAGAGTGATGAGAAATAGTTCATCAGGTTAGAATTCTTATAACTTTAAATCAAGAGGGAATGTTGGAAAATGATTCAAAGTTGTTAAAAATGTGATCCTATTTTTTTTCTAAGTTATCCAAGTTTGTTTAAAATGTTTCTTTATTAGCTAAATTTGTTATTTTATTATCTATATATTTAGGCTTTCAACGTCAGTATAAATAGCACCCATTAATAAATTGTCTCTTGCGTTATTTCTTTTCTACTCTTTTCTTTTTAATTAAATTTTGACATATGATAACACATGAGGCTCACTAAAACGGAAACACTTGAGCTTTTGATAAGAGTGGCGATGGTTTTGTATTACGAAGATATTATGACGAACTGTTTACGTCTTGTGATCTGATTTAACCAAATCTGGGAAGTGACAGGTCCATTGATATCCTACAAGAGGTCGGTAAATTTCAGCTGCATGTGCAATTTTTATACACATTTGGGTTTCAAATCACCTGTGCCGTAATTCTCTGTGCCCTCTGTTTCAGTAACATCCGACCCATCTATTTTTTTCTCTGAGTCAGTGATTGTTGATTACAGAGCAGGAGATTTGAAGCTACACATTTGTGGCTATAGTCGCTAATTCATCGCTTCAACTTGAAGGATTGGCAAGGAACACCCCATCTGGGACTTGGGTCAGATTTAGCTAAAAAGTAAGTTTGATAATAATGATGGTTTTAGCAGTGTTTTAAGGTCCCATATGTCTACCAAGTGATGTATTATCCCCCGTGATTTCTTGCTTTACAAATGATGATATTCCCTCTCCTTTTTCCCTGGTGAGGATATTCAGATATTGATCCCCAAATTTGGGTTCACAGTCATGTTTCACTAGCAAATGCTATACAAAAGCAGCTGGTCCCTGCCTGCTCTCACTGCCTGTAAAGCCCTACCTGCTGATCTTAAAGTAGAACAATGGCTGTAGGGTCATGTCTAAATCTAACATCACATCAATTAGCAGATTCGTGACTTTGTTAAGGGGGTTTAAACCGGTATGGAAACTAGAAACAATGGTTCCGGCCATCAAAGAGTTGTCAAGAAATTGGGTAGTACAAGTGAGTCATGTATTTTGAGAGAGTAATCGTTGTGCGAATTGATTAGCTAACTATAGCTATCGTCTCCCTGTAGGAGTCTACTGATTTTGTGATGTCGATGAGGGTCTGTCTTCGTTACTGTTTGCAGACTCAGTTGAGATTTCCTTGTCCCGTGTCACTGTCCTGTAGTTCTCTTTTCTAAGCTTATGCCCCGTTTCTTTACCAAAAAAATAAAAACTAGAAACAATAACAGAAGATGGGAACTATTTCTTTTCAAGCAAAGTAGTATTTCTAGTCGTGTTCTGTTAAGTGCCATCTGCATTTGCGGTGTTGAAGTAACATCTCATCAATATCCTAAAAATGGACAGGACCATAAGGAATAATTTAGGCCCAACAAACACTTAACGCTAATAAGTATGAAGATAGTAGCTATAGTCTGTTGAGTCTAGAACAGAACGTGATCCATTTCAAACAAGGGACTAAGTGGATCATTTAGCGAAACAAGATTTTAGTAAACCTCTTGGAGTTTGATACCCAACTACACAAGTAAGAAGTCAAACATTTGACCGTAAAACTGGCCCAACTTCCACCTCTAAGTCTGATCAGGGATGGATTTTAGCAGACGAGACCTACCCTACTGAATTTGGCCCAATGGGATATCTGTTAACGACAGAAACTAAAATCTGCAAAGGAACTTGCAAGTAAACCCCTAGCCTCTAGGACAGATCGTCAACATCTTCTGTTCTGACTTAAACTAGTGGCAGATGTCTGACAAAGATTCTATGGTATTCCATAAAATTATATGTTCCCAATAGCAATCATAATCATCCCTCCAAGTGGAACTCAGAGAATGGGTTGCCACTTACAAATTCACATCCATCCAAGACGTACGTGAAGGCAACTAATGAACAAATCCAAAGAACATAAGACGTGCAAAAGGACCATACTCTTAAATTATTCACATCTAACTAACAGACATTCATCTCTCCCTGTCTCTCTCTCGGTGCACCAACTGTTAATCAAGCACACATCATAAAAGCATAACAACTATTCTGGTACTCTCCTCGGAGAAATCATAAGCGAAAGGAAAAAAAGCCACCTTTTTGTTGGATTTCTTCAACGACACTCTCTGTCTGATCATTCAAAATGAAAGCATTAGTTGCCTTCAGATACAAGCTTTTTACCTCCTGCAGAAGACTTTTTCTAGCCTTCAGACTCAAGCTCAGGAAACCTGTCCTGATAAGGTCTCTTCGCTCCCATACACGTCGTAGCAACCACCAAAAAGCTCCACCAAAGAAACGGAATTTCAACCCTCTGTTCTCTGTTTTCCGGAGACGTTCCAGAAAAATGGATAGACTCGCGGAGCTAATGAACTCTCCTAAGCCCATGCTCGAAAGACAACTCTTTCCATCCCCTCTGACGCCAGCTTACATAAAGGCCAGCAACAGCAAGGCCACCAAAAACGAAGCTTTTGGAAACGAAGACATTGAAGATGCTTGCAGGAGCTTTGAGAACTATTTGGTGGACGTGATAGTTGAAGAAGGAAAAGTAAGAGACTTGATGGACGTGGAAGAGCTTCTCTACTGCTGGAAGAACCTAAAATGTCCAGTCTTCATCGATTTGGTCAGTAGATTCTACGGAGAGCTTTGCATGGACCTGTTCTCCCCTGATGATGACACCAGTAGCTACATTGCTAGTTCATAGTAAATCCAGTTTGCCTTACCTCGTACGTTGCAAAGGCCTGGCCCTCGTCAGCTCTTCCTCAACAATTCTTCTTTCTAACCTTTCTTTGTTCAATACTTTGTATTAGTAACAGACCACGAATAAAGCCAATCTCAATAGTTGTTTGAGGCAAGTGCATGTCTACATTCAGCTCCACATAACTGAAATTTAGTTATAACTGCTAGTTTGGAAAATTTACCAGCAAGAGCAAGCGCTTGTATGAGAATGTCCAAACCAAAAGAACTTCGTTCCTGTTAGATAATACATATAGCCCAACCATTTATCAACTAACATTCACAATTCCAACTATTCATCATGTTATGCCCCAAACTATGAATAAGCGATCATAAGCTTCCAAATGACTGCTAAACATATCTTCCCAAACGATAGTAACCATATATACTAAGCTTCTTCATCTTCGCAAAGAAAATAGTCGAAGCACTATATTAGCCAACCAGGATAGTCAGATCAGCATGGCTCCTCCACCCCACGGTCAAGGCTAGGTTCCACCTCCGGTATAATAAAGAATGAATCTGATGTGATTATACAAAAGTATAGAAAGTATAGCACGACAAACAATATAGTTTCATTCATTCAAGTCCAACTTTGGTGATGAAAAACAGACATCCACTAGATAGTAAACATATTGGGGTGCTCTGCAAAATGTTAACCAAAAATTGGATAATATAAATGCATTACCATCCTCAGCTGGATGTATATTTACAATTCAATGCACATAAAACTAGATTCTTGCATTCAAAATATCTTATAGATATGCGATATATAAAACTACAGAGTAGTACACAATCTAGGATTAGGGATTTTAGTTCCATCTCATTACACTTGCTTGATCCAAAAGAAACACCAATGTAGCTCAAACGACTCGAGCCAAGCATAAACACATTCAAAACAAATAGATATTAGCGTCGCTAATTACCCACCAGACACAGCACCTCCATCTAGTAAGTTCCATGAGATGGTCTGATTTCTGAAACATACACCAGAGCCTTCACCACAGTATCGCCAACTTTAAACCCAGGCATGACCATAAACTCCACTTTACAACTAGAATGTCTTTCATCAAGGACGGCAGTACCTGCCCCTTTCTTGTCAATACGTTCCATGTATATATCTGAGAATTGGCATCCCCTATTTACCGCAAATATTTTGGCTTTGAGATCAATCGAAGTTGCAATCCGCTGTAGAACCCAAACCCACTTTGCCATCCTTGTGAATATTTGATAGAATGGCGTCCTCGGGTGCTTACCACTCAAAACAAACATCCTCTGATCCAAATTTCCTAAGAAAGACAACTCCATCACTGGATGAGTGACAAACAGGTACTTCTTTCTGCAGAAATCAGCAAATTCTGAATGTGGATTTTCTATCAGATAATGAAGAGGATCATCAACCATCAAGATATCATCAACATTATGAGACTTAAGTGACATGCCATGGAACATCCTCCGTGCAATGAAAGCTTCAAAAGCAAACTTCTTATCAGACCTTTTGAAGTAAACTACTCCTCTTTCAATTGAATCTGCTGCAAGGTCTAGATCCCAACCCGAAGCTTTCATCAAGCTAATTACTGGTTTTGCAAAATCATGAATGGATTTCGAAGTATTTTTGAAGGTATCCTCAAACATAGCAATATTCATAATCCTTGCATTCTTTCTCACTAAACTTTCCTGCCTCGTCTTTTCAACTAATATAGCATATCTAAAATTGAAATCATGAAGTTCTTGTCGTAAACATGCAATTTCAGCATCTTTTTCACTGTTTTTAGACTTAAGTTTTTCTAACACCTCTTCGTTAACTTCTATTTCGGCTCGTAAACAATCAAGAAGAGACGAATCAAGCTTGGATTTTGCAAACTGCTTCTCCTTGTACCTCTGCTTGATCTTACAAAGTGATTCCAGCAAAGCAACAACAAGTTCATCAGCAGCTATAATCTTTTCAGGAATGTAGGGTATATGAGCTTCCTGAAGTTGGATATAAGCTAATTTCAGAGCAGAAACTACATCAAACAGCTCAAGAATATACTTGTTATCAATTATGCTGCTCTTGTTTCCAACAGCAGGTTGGGGATGGATTTTCTCACCATCGCAGCCAGTTTCCTTGGTGGCATCACTGTTATCTTCTCCCCTTGATTGTTCTTTGGGGTTTGGCTGCGAGTGACGGTCATGGGGAACTTGGTTCTCATTGGTAATAACTCCAATGGATCTCAATTTGCAAACTTTTGCAAATTTAGATACCATTTCGGTTATGTTTGAGGAGGGTTTTGAGGTTTTAGTGGTGGCATTCTCCATAACTTAAGAGGATTGATCTAAATACCAATGACAAGTCCTACGGGATTTAGTTTTCAGAAACACTAATCTGAAGAAAATGAAGAAAGAGAGATACAACAAAAAAAGGAAACAAAACGACACGATGCAATAATGTAAAGCAAACACTAATAAGAAGGTCCCGATTTCCAGGCCAAATGAACACTTAGGACCTCAAAGGATTGAAGAAACTAAAGTTGTTTCAAGGTTATGCAAGTGACCAACATGCTTCCTAGAGAAACAGTTAGCAAGAACAACATAGGTTATGAGGGGGGTCAAGAGATTCAAGTTAATTAAAGCAACTCGCTTTTTGTTGCGTATGCTTAAATCCCCGAATCAAGGAGTTCAAGAGAGAAGTAACCAAGCACAAGCGGCCGCCAAATAGTGAAACTTTACCTCCAAAGATCGAATATACCTCAGTATCGAAGATTGGAAGGCAAAGCACTAACAGATGAGTAGTAATAGTATCAGACTAACCAAGTGTAATCATTCAAAGAAACGAGGAAAAGACATTAGAAAACGAGAAAAGCCAACAAAAGAAAAGATCTGGACATCTGAGGAAAACCTCCAGTTGACAAGAGAAGATTTAGATGGAAGAGGAAAACAATGTTCTTATCTATTTCCTTCACCAAATGGATTCAAAGTTTGGAACTTTAGCACAAAGCAATTAGAAAAAGAGAAAAGGTGACAAAAGAAACGACCTGGGCATATGAGAAAAACCTCAACTTGACAAAAGGAGAATGAGCTGGTGGACGAAAACAAAGTTATTATCTATTTCCTTCACGAAATAGCTTAAAAGTTTTGGAACTTTAGTTCAAAGCATTCGTCTGCTACTTCTCCACTGGACATTAGAACAAGCTCCTTTCTGGGGTTCAGTTATTTCGGTGTCTCTCTTCTCATCGCTAATGTAGCAATGTGTGCAAGCGTGTGAAAGCGTGAAGTTTGTAAAGTTTCCATGTTTGTTTAGAGAGAACTTGTAAATAAAATTATTATTTATGGGGAAGTGGGAGACGTGGAAGAAACCGAGTAAAGAAACTGTGGAGTTGCAGAGGTTGCAGTGTTTGAATTCCTCTTCAATCTCTTCATCCTTCAAAATTTACAATGAAACAAACACACAAATCTTCGTATCCTCTGTCTAATATTATGGTGTCTTATTGTGTCCAATCAATCTTAACTATTTATTTATATGAAATACACATGAGTCCCACGTAGGTCCTACAAAATAAATAGCTGAGATTCTACGAAACAGAATAAGACAAAATAAAACTTGACAGAAGATTTGGTTTTCACCCACACGTAAATTACCAAAATTAAGTACTGCTACGTTACATGATAGTGTATTAAATTATGTGTCATTTTGTCATTTAAGCCTTCTTGTGTCAAAGGCACCCCTCCTTGCCCTTGGACCAATCCCACTGAGGAGGTTTTTCAGAAGATGGGATCAGATAGCAAAGCAGCCGTTGATCTACTTGAGGCAAACTTGGGCCAATCTACCCGTGATTGGACCCAACAACAAAACAACAGCGTTCTGTGACTGTGTCACGCTCAGACCTTGCAGCACAAGTTTTTACCAAGGTAGACTGTTCATAGATGACACTCAGAAACCAACTGGTGGATTGTCACTTATTTGTAATGTAATTTAACATCATTCGTGTATAATTGTCCATTATTAATTTATTTTACAATATTCCAAGTTGAAAACTTTACATTATTTTCATTTTCAAACTCTTCATTTAACAAATTGAAAGCAACACCTTCAAAATTTTCCTCGAGTTTTAAGGGATGCAGGTTCTTCAACTAAGCTTCGTTACGGCTTCCTTTATCGTCAACAAAGTGATGCAAGAGCTTTCATCCTCTTAATCAGTATAAGAAATCGATATACAATTTTTTTTCTCAACTTGTGAATACTATACGTAGATCAAGTGGCTTTACATGCATACGACGATGTTTAATGTTTGATTTTTTATCAAAAGAAGAAGCACAAGGCAGGCAATTCTAGACCCATCTGTCCGGATCGAGGTTAACCTGCCAGCTTTATTCAAACTTAAATAATTGAATTGTTTCAGTCAGGCTATAATGTATGCCTCTGCACATGCATGTCACACTCACATTTCTCGTTCATATTGCTACGAAACCCTAAGCCGGTGGTGGGGTGAAATTGGTTTTTGAAACGTACATGTTCTATATTAAAGGGAGACAACTGTCTATTCGTTGCCTTTAGAATTTTACAGTACTTGAGACGTGAACAAAAGAACAGCGACAAAGTTGTTCTGCTGCAGCTGCATGCATTCCGATCCACACGCTTTTCCCTTTTTTTCACAGCTACACCTGTTTACTACTTTACTATATATATATAAAAGGGTTTCACTTCATCCCCACGCTTGCAACTTCCAATTCCATCGGTGAAATACTTGCTTATCTAGCTGATATTAGATACCTTCACTTTCCTCGATGCAGAATATATATACACGCACCTTTCTCATTTATTAACCCTCCTCCTGCCTTGTCCTATACAGTTTCGAGTCAGAGAAAGTAGATTGCTCCGTGCATGGAGAGGAAAACTTATTTGGGAAAGATAAGTAATAATGTTTAACTATAATGAAGATTTGAGTATAGCTTCTTGCAGCTATATATCTTCTATGGTTAACTAATGCGGATAACCCTTATAGGATGTAGCTATTTTTGCACCACTAGGTAAGCAGCATAAGCAATTCAATTAAGGCATCAAATTGACATTTATCTAACTGACTGAACAATCTAATCGTAATGGATTCCTTAAGATTAAGATTAGGTGAATGGTAATCATGGAATTAAGGGAGGTTGATATATTTCCAAATTATGATTACCCTCGTATTCTTACAAGTTGTATTTACGAAAACATGCGCTGAAATTGTCAGGCAGGCGTCAAAAGAAAAACTACTCTTAAAGAGACTCAAAAATTGACTTTTGATGAATCTATACGAGGAGATGGGACACAAAACATGCAGAGAAGTTGGAAAATGTTGGCTGAGAAATTAGAATCTTCATCAGAAGTTTCAGGGGGAGAAAACAATAAAGAAAAGGAAGGCTCCATGTAAAGAATCGAAGTGTCTTTTTAAGACCATGTGAAGAGCAGTTCTCGGAACTGAGTCCAAACTTAATAGTCATCAGCCACCAAACACGGCACCATTTTCTTACACATTGGTTTTGATATTTTGTCTCCGTGCCCTTGCCCTTGATATTTCTTACACATTGGATGATCACTTGGAGACATTAGCAGGACGTGACATACACATGCTCCCTTTTACTTTGACCAAAATTACCTGCAAAACAATACAGTTGATGTGTCCAGAACCAGGAATTTAAACTCTCCAAAGTTTCTTATCTACAGTAGCTTCACTGAAGCAGATTAAGGCAGACAGAATGTACCTTCTCCTTTCACCGAATTAAAGACACAAACTGGATTTGGGTCTAAAGAATTAAGTCAGCTCGTGCACGGTATATTTTTGCTACTATTTTAACTCTTCTAATTAGTTACCCTTCGCATTTGTGTTCAAGTACCGAAATATTCTAGAGCTGGTACTTCTTATTCGCTTGTGGAATGCAATTGCAGTTTTCACCAATTATCACAAATTCCTGAAACAAGATAATAAATTCCAAGCTGTAGAATTATAATTTGTTTTCTTTAAACTGATACAGAAAAGAAATAGAAGACTGAAGAAATATGTTAAAAACAAAACGGGCAACAACTATTTTTTAGTTTTTCTTATTAGTTTGTGCTATAGAAAGGGGAAAAAAAAAGAGAATAACAAGAATGGGAATGGTACTGGGACGAATAGTAGTAACAGTAACAATGGTGTGTGTTTTGATATACGTGTAATGTTTCTGGCTTTGGGAAGTCGTTGAACGACAGTGAAGAAAGCTTTAAGAGAATCCTGGACCCAAACATGGTAAAGCTTAGGAACAGACGATTCTCATAGATTCAACAATCTTTTTCTCTTCTCTCTCAGATCAACAACTACTACCACTATTGTCTATCTGCAAACACCTCTCTGCCAAACCTGTGCCAACACACATCCACTTTTTTCCTTCTCTACCGCAACCACCCCCACTAGCGCACGTTCACTCGTTTGCCAACTTCAGGATTTAAAAGAAACATGGGAAAGAGAGGAATGGAAATAAAGGGATGCTCTTGTTCTACTACTCCGACCGCAGAGCTAGCATGACAGTCGCATAAAACGTGGGGGTTTTGAGGGTTCAGCTTCAAGTCTGTGATCATTTTTAGTTTAGTGTAATCTAATTGGAGTCTGACAAAGGAAAACAGAAAGCCAAGTGTTAGCTTCTCTTGTTCAGTAGTTCGGAACTAGCTAGTCTTCTTCTGTAAGTGAATTGCCATGAAATAAGAGAGAAAGTCTACTAGTTTGTTGGTGCTTTAATTCTGAGCTCTGCTAAGGGGATTTCGCTTTGGCCTCGTGATATTCCGATCTTCTCGTTCATGGGGTCGAAGAGAAACAACAGATCAGTACTGAGCTTCAACAACAAACCCTCTCTTGTCTACTGTGCCTCCATCTTCTTCTTGTCATTATGTGCGCTATTTCCCACCATCACTTCCACTGTGACTTGTTTAGGTAAGAGCAACAATTCTCTACAAAAGCTTAAAACTTTTTTATGTTCTCTTATACATCAGCCGTATCGCCACTCCTACCTGGTAAGTGAAGAAAAAGGAACAGTGCACTTATCTCAGTCACCACTGCTACATATTTTCTTTCCACGGTTTTTTCTAGCAAACCTTGACCTTTGGTTTTCGCATCGAATGAGTTCAATTAATTCGTTTTTCATAAAATGCAGACCCCAGGCGTTCATTGTCCGGCAAAGCTGATATATCTTTTCAGGTGAGTTTGGTTCTGTTGGCCTAGGGGTCTAGCTGCTAGATTATGCCTAAAAGTACTCATCTTTCTCAATATAATCTTCATTTAGGCCCTTTTTTATACGCAGAGATTTTCAAATGTCTGAAAATCAGAACATATGTATGCGTGTGTTTTCCTTTTACCGAAACATGAACACTAAAACCGAGCAAGTACACGTTACAGCTGCAGTCAAAGATATAAGTGAGAACAATGACTGTGTCGGGACAGTATCTAGCTAGCTACTATCTAGCCTACGAACTTTCTTTTTTAATTTTTATTTTTTCTTATGCACCCCATAGATATAAGGACAATTTATAGTCCATTATCAGAGCAACCCGGAGAGGACCCATTTTGCATTCTCAGCCGTCTGATGAATCTAATCTATCCATGGATATGATTACGAATCAGCTGACACATGCATGGTGGTCCCGTCCCGTCCCTTATACCCCTTCAAGTGTGGTTTCATTTCACCTCAAGCTTCGTTAAGCGTACAACACCATCCGGCGCAATTTAGCCAAACTGATCATCGAACATCTGTTTCCTTACTCTTGTCGTCTTTTTTGCTGCTCAGCGCTTTCAGCGGAACCATGCTTTTGTGTTCTCAAAGAAAATATTAAAATCCACCTCTAAATCTATCCGTCTGCCCTTTTCGTCTTTCGCTTTACCACATACTGTTGTTGTATGTGCACTTCATTAATGATTGATTGTAATAATAATGAAAAGGGTACGATTGTTTTGCAGGATTTTGAGAAGAGAAGAGATGAGGTGACGAAGGAGGCTTCTTTGAGCGTGAATACAAGGAGGTTCTTGAGTGGACCTGGTTCATCGCCACCGCGTTGCACGTCAAAATGCGGCAAATGCACCCCATGCAAGCCTGTGCATGTGCCGGTGCCTCCAGGGACGCCCGTGACGGCTGAGTATTACCCAGAAGCATGGAGGTGCAAGTGCGGCAACAAGTTATACATGCCATGATCAACTTCATTAGGTCAAGAACATATTCTGGTTGTTAGTTGTTTTTTAAAATACTATTTATCAAGGATTTCTCTAAGCTTGGAAAGAATCAGAAGACGTTGCTTTATGAATTTACTATGGTGAAGGCTCAGAATAGAGTAGGAATAAATACCTATATATATCGAATCTTTAACACTAACATACTGCAAAAGACTGGTTTTCTTTTCTCGTCATTCTCTCCCCATTGTCTCTTTGCAAACTCTCCTAGTTTCAGAATCCATCTGGTCGGATTACTAGCCAAAGAAAACGAAGAAACTCGATGCAGATGCAGATTCAGCACTAAAAATCGAAACTTTAATACAGAAAAATTCAATCTACAATGTTTAGTCTTTATGAACTAAACTTGGACGAGGAAAAACAAGATTTCAATTGTTCCAGTTATGCGAGCTGAATCGGCTGTAAGGTATAATAACAGCAACATTGTGGCTGGCATACCTACCACACTGCTTTTGATAGAAACATCAATTTTTTAATATTGCATTGAGAATATAAATCCGATTCGACTTGAATTAATTAACTTCAAAGTAGGGATTAAATAAAACATCATTTTAATATAATTAACTAAAATCTCAGTATGTTAATTTTTATATTCTTTAAATACTAATTAAAATGACATTTTAGTCTTGACCTGTTTCTTATCAAAATTTGGATTGGACTCATGCTAGAACAGTCAAGACTTGAGCCAGGGCCCAAGTTACTATTTCTCCATACGACAAGGACTAGTTGATTAGCCACTACATGTACTTTCCATTAATGTTAGAGGTTGTTGATGATTTAGAAACAAAAAAAGAACAATGAATCAGAATTCAGAAGTGCAAAATCAAACGTTTTGATTTTACAACGTGACTTAAAATCCTTGATGAGAAACTAAGTTTGTCTTCCCGGCTGACTACAACTGCAAGGCATGTTTTAGATCAATGACTGTGTTTGGCTTTAGAAAGGGTTTTGACCATACCCCTGAAGATCTTCCAAAACCAATACAGATTCATAATGCCCAGAGCAGAAGGCACCACAAGCAGGCTGTAGAAGCCCAAGGGGAAAACTAGTTTCACCTGATACACCAACAATTATCAAAACATATCAAACAGACATCTCATACCAAGACGTTCATCATGAAGTTCCATTAAACTTGTCCATTTTTCAAGTTCCACCATCTTTGGTATACTCACTAGGAACTAACTTAACTTATTCGGGTTCTGCTTCCTGGTCTTAAACCAGTTAGTATTCTTCTTTTCATTATATGTTATTCAATGAATAATAAACAAAAACATGACTCATGATTCCAACTGAAGGTTCATGTAACGTCATTAACACTTAGAAAGAATATAAACTACATTCACAGGAAAGAAAAAAGGTCCCCCTCTTACCAAGTGAAAGACCAGATTAACACCTTAATAGCATATTAAAAGAAATACTAAACTTTGACATGAGACTTGAAAATTCAATCTAGATATAACACGCACCTGATCAAAATGAGAAATCATGTGGGCATAGAGGAAGATAAACAGAATAATCCTTGCTACCTGAGTACATGATTAGTTCTGGTCACAATTCTAAGCAATAGTGAAATTCAAAGCAAGGAAAATAGGCCATCCTGAAACTAAATTCAGACAAGTGTTCCTTCAAATTTAACATCATAAGTAGAGAAATTATGGTTTACAAGAGAATGTATGAGATGGCTTGATATATGTAGAAAAAACTACAAACGGGTAGGAAAAATGGTACATAAAGTATTGAATTATCAACCTTAAACCATCATGAGAATATCCTGAAACTAACCAGCCACATAATGATATAGATCCTTTCTCTCAAACACAAACTCTGTTTCTTTTCCCTCCCCACCAGCCACTCTATTGCCTGTAACCTATTTATCTTGTTACTATTTTTTGTGGTATATATTTTCTCTATGCCCAAAGTTCTTTCTAAATTGATAAGTCACAATTTACTGCTCAAGATATTAGCCCACAATAAGTTTCCATTCCACTGCCAGTGCAATGGCAAGGATTTTCAGGAATATTAGACAGTACCAACCAACCAAGGAACAATGCAACTCCATTGTAGATGTAGAATTTAGAACTCTTTTGACCAGCAGCATCCAAGTACCTGAAAACACATAATAAGTTAATATCCAAAACAAAGGAATAAATGGAAGGTTAAGGGATTTATAAACGAAAATTTACCATCTTAAATTCACAAACGGAGTAGTAGCCTCTGTGAAGAGAACCATCAGTATATAAATCTGTCCTTGGCCACTTATGAGGGAGAGAAATATTGAATACATTGACAGAAAATGGTGCAGGACCTGAGAAGAAAACATAGGATGTGCTGACATTTTTAGTAAAGCAGCCAACCATCAATCTCTCGGATAAAATCTCAGAGTTCCGAACGGCAACTTGATTTCGTGAGTAGGCATGACCATTAAGGAAAATTATTTTTTGTATTGATATCTTAAAGCAAAGCAATTCCAGAAGTGATAGGAAGGGTGCAACCAGACAACTTTGAGCACAGTCCAAAACTTAGTTACAAAGACAGATTAGAAACTTTGTTTAAAATGACACTCATTTCCAGGGTCACTAGGAAAAGAGATGCTCTCATCAACTAAAAAAGATGTAAGCTGGGTAATGCAATATTTGTAGTCACATACTCTTCCCCGGTTGCTAGGAAAAGAGATAGGATCAAGCCATCAACGCACAAATATGTAAACTGGGACATGCATTATTTGTACTTACAATCTCCAGACCGCCTAATGCTGGAAAACACCAAAGAATCATTGAAAGGTCGGACAAAAAATAGCCAATAGAGATCTGTACAATGAGTTAAAATTAAAAAAAGAGGTCAAGTGAAGAAATTAAATAGCCACATAGCAACCGTATAAAACAGAAAGGGTATAAAATAAGGGGAAAGAGAATAGCTAGCATGTCACAAAATGCTATTTAACAGCAAAAGGGCCTTGACAAAATGAAACTAATTAATTGATGAAGGAGAAAGAATTTTGAAAAAGATGATATAGATATGCAGTTTATGAAATGGCTTACCCCCAACACAAATTCGGATACAAGTGAGGTTCTGTTGATAGCAAGCTCTTCTTGAGCTCCATCGTCAAAAAGACCTGATAAAAGCAGCAAGTAAAGAGAAGCTGAAGCTGCAACAAGTGCATGGAATGTTGAGAACCCCCTGTATTATAAAAGCAATGAAATTTATCTCTACACAGAAGCTGAAAGTCAGTCCCAGTAAAAATAGACATTACATACTTATACAGCAAGGATTGAAATGTAAACAGTTATACCTATTGTTCCATTCAACTTTCTGCGCATGGGTCAGCTTTCCGTAACCTTTGAAACAAAGGGTGCTAACATGACCTGTAAATTTATAGACCTTCAAATACCACACACACATGTATCAGAAGTTAATGGAGATGGCAAATGTATGATAAAAAAGGGTGCCGAATTTGGCAAGAAACATTCTTTTCTACATCAGAAACTGATGAATGGATAAAAAAAGAGAACATTTTGAGGACATTAGATAAGCAAAGTGCAAGAAATCACACTAACAATATCTAATTTTTTAGAATATTCAAACCAGACACTGAAACTCCAACACTAGAATAGGGCATGTAAGTTAGTTTTGACAAAGTTAAAACAGAATAAGAACAAGCTTTCATTATTCATCCGCAAAAGTCAAGTATAATAATTTCCGATTGGTAAGACACCCACCAAGAGAATCAATTTAAAGTATTAAATGTTGTTAATTATCAGCTAGTTGACTACAAAAGTATAGCTTTGAAAAGCTAGCTATCACAAGAATAGACTCAAAGCAATTACTTTAAAGGACCTCTCACAAAAGAAAAATAAAGAGCACAAACTCAAAACAATACAGCGAAACTTTAATGGTTTTCACAAAAAGAACTAATTGATATAGCATGAATTACTGGTAAAGTTTCTGTAGCAATGGACACTTTTCAATAGGCTTTTTCGTTTAAGCTTATTCTACTCAGCACAACTCATAACCTATAACTGCATTCTAGTTTCTTCTAAATTTGAAAATTATTCCGTGTCAGATTAACACCTTATGGCTTATGCAAAACAAGAAATTAATTACCAAAAGAAATTAATTCAGGAACCCACATTCTACAAAGATTTACCCAAAAGAATTGTTGAAAAGACCCCTATGCCATTGCAGGAACCTTGTAACTCCCACATATTTTGTTGATTTGGCTTATAAAAGATCTACAAGACAAATTTGTTACATCAACAATTGAAACAAAATTTATGACCTACTCATCTCTCTCATTGTTTTCTTGTTCCAAGTTTGTATAACTTGAGCAAACATGTGTTGCCTCGATCCTAGTTCTGCTAATTTATGAGCATTACTGAACTGAATATAAAACCCTTCTCCTGCTTTTCTCTTAGAAGATTAATCACCTCAGCCATTCTGCAAAAGAATGTTCTACCATTGCCTATGCAGCCGGAAAGAATGAGTTGATATCTTATGACATGTATACAAGAACATAAAAGACTATAAACATCCACTAGAATGCCATAGGCAACCATATTCTTACAGGAACAAAGTTCAAACGATAGTGTTAATTCTCTTTCTGCAAAAACAAACATATCACATGCAAAAGAAGCAGGTCAGACTTACAATTGCACACATAATAATTCCGGAAAACACAGAAGGCAACCGATAAAATTCTTTGTTTGGGGCAACGATCTCCGAGGTAGATACAAGACCAACATGAAAGGGCAATTCGAGCACCATATTCGCTTCCTTTGAATTTATCACGTTACATCCAAAGATGACATTCACCAGTTGTCAATCAACAAGGAGAGAAGAAGCAAGGAGAAGGCATAAAGTTAGCAGGTAAAACATTACTGAATGTGGGGTTAAAAAAAACAGAGAGAGAATCAAAGTAAATGGAAAAATGGAAAAAAGAGGAAGAGATGAGAATAAGTCCAAGTAGGAAACAGACATTAAGAACAAAACTCAATAAGAAAAGAAAAAGAAACAGAATTTAACAAGAAGCAAAGAGAGCTGCACCCAAAGGGCTCTTACCTATCTATGGTATTAAGTACAGATTATGGATGATGATGATGGATGCGCCAAAAGGGAAGTTCCTTGCTTATCTTGTTCAAACTAACTTATCGACAAAAGACCCAAAGCAAAGAACTTCCATTCGTTAGAAGAAGAAGAAGAAGAAGAAGAAGACAATTGGGCACAAGGATGTAGGGTAGAGAAATTGGGGAGTACTGTAGCGTGTGGATCTAGCTTTTTGATAGGCATCGTAAAAATCAAATCTTTTTAAAAACCAAAGCAAGCCGAACAGAAAAGGAAAACAATGTTTAATGCTCTGGACGTGAAAATTCAACCTGGGACTATTACATTGAATGGACATAAAAGTTTCCACCTCCCCCATTTTTCCCTCTCAGCCGATGCCCATTCTTAGATTCCTATAGGAAAAGTTTGCGTGGACCCCTAACCTTCAATGGCCGTGACTTCTGCTTTTCCTTTATTTACTAGATGGAGTTTCCCATTGTGGACTATAAAGACTTTGGTGTAAGAATTAGACAAGTTACTGTTCCTGGCATCCTTTTGTCGGCTCAGAATGTCTGTCCAAACTGTCATTTCAAATAAGTAATAACCCAGTGAACATCAAACAACCCGATAACGACAAATAAATTAGTAATCGCCACTCTGACATCATTGATTAACAGACCTCGGTTGCAAACTTGGAGACCATTTAGCTTCAAATTATAAGAAATTCAATTAGTGAGAATGTCCAAATTTGTTGAAATTCTAAAGATTAGAGTTTCTTCACACGTAACGCAACCCTCGTCACATGGAATTGGAAACTCAACTCTTTTATACTTGTTTGTGGACCAAACGATTCAGTCAACAAGTTCTAAATTTATTAATCAATTTATTAATAAATCTAAATCTAAATCTTATACTCAAAGCAAGCTTCGCTCGATCAAACTTGTTAAAACTTGACCTAAATTTAATGAAAAAGTAGTTCAAATATTAAATTTATTTAAAAAATCATGATAATTTTAAAACAATTTCAATATTATGCATAATACTATGAATAAACATGCAAATAAATTTTAACCAAGCCTTTACGAATTACTTATGAACATAAATGCATTAAATATTATTATATTTTAGGTCCATTCATGGATTTGTGAAACAAACCTAGGGTTAAAGTCCAGATCCACATAACCCTTGACAAGCACCTTGCTTTATTTCTTTTTCCAGCCTACTAACAAGTGTCAAAAATATTTTTCATCACAATGGCTTGGCAAGTGAATTGAAAAAAGGGCTTTTATTATTTCGTATCAAAGAAAGGAAAAAGAACAGAAAAAGGACTTTACATATAAAAGGTAGGTTAACAGAAAGGACAGGATCTTCTGGATTACTTACTCAAACCAATCAATTCAACAGGATCTTCTGGATAATCAAACGAATCAATGCATTCCTTTCTGTTAACCCATCTCAACAGGATCTTCTGGATTACCAACTAATCAATGCGTTCCTTTCTGTTAACCCACCTTAGTGATGCACTTGCAAGTATGAGTACATCTAATTCTGCGGTCGAATCCATTTTGAATTCGATAGATGGATTGCTTGTTAACTATGTGTTCACTGGAAAGGTTTTTGCTCGATGATCTTCCAGAAAGGCAGCTGTTCTATGCCTTTTTCATGATAGACAGTGCCACGTGTACCAGAAACAAACTCTTGCAGCTCTTCAAATTCAACTTTCTTTATGATCTACATGTCATCCAAAAGGTTTTGTCACAAACACCAACAGATTTAAAAGTTTACTTGGGTTCGTACAAAAATAAATGACACTAGAAAAGTTCTCCATCGATCACTAATCACGCAAAAAAACAGGCATACAAGAAAGATAAGCATGGCAACATCTCAGCCAGCCAGCAAAACAATTCAAAGTAAAACTTTCGCATCTTTTAAATCTTTGTCCACTGGAAATTAGGTAGTCAATTAAATAAAGAATACCAAGAAAAAATTAATTTGCCCCAAACAAATCATTTGGCAAGACAATTAAGTAATACAGCTTTATGGACATGCAGAAGGGAAGTAGCGTTCAAAGCTTGCAAAAAACATTTAGACATACAAAACAAGAATTTAGTTTACAGCTAGAGAATTCATGATTCTTCCAGACTATCATCAACTGATTCAGTAAAAGTGGCACAGAGAAATAATTGAGGAGGTATGAGAAGGATACCCTATTTAATCTCTATTTACAACTAAAGGCCAGAAAAAAGCTTTGGTCCTATTCACATGTTTATAGTAATACAATTTATCAAGCCGCGAAGATGCATAATAATGGCCAGTAACTAAGACCTAACAATTGTAGCATTACAAGTTCATTCTTGCAGAATAGTTGAATGCAATTATTTTTCACTTGGTATTGTATTACTTGCAACCCACAAATAGCTCTTCGTATCAGCTATTGCTACATGCATCTTTACCTCCATTAGGATTAATATCCTAAAATAAAACCAGCTGAAATATAACCTAAAACACAATCAGAACTTTGAAAGGAAAAACAATAAGAAAGACCTCATGATTATTTACCTACAAGTCAGATTCTGGAATGGATAAGCAGCATATGGACAAACATGTGGGATGACATCCACTGAATCATTGGAGTTTGTAAAGAGAATGTAAACCAAAGTCATTGATGGTTGGATCAGAAATATGTTGAGCCACTGCACAAGATGGCGGTACATTCCAAGTAATATTACCAATCACATCCACAATGATCACAGGCTCCAGCTGTTTGTTTTTTATACAATATTTATCCGTGGGGCTCTTCTTGGGGCCAACATAATCTCGTCGATACATGAATCTCAACAAGTAGTTCTTCCAAAGCTCAACTTTTCAGTCTTTTGACCCGAGTGGAATTCATCTCACCAAGGATAGTAACACCTTTCGCATTACATCAACAGGGTGCTCAACAGGTGCATAACTCATGTTTTCCTAGCACCTAGGTTAACTAGAACGACCTCAGTAGGCATTAGAAACAGATAAAGAAACAAATCAAGTTATATATATACGAAAAAAGGATCTTTACTCGAAGTAATGGGCAAGTAGATGAAATTAGATGCAGCAACAATAAGGACGTGACGATTTTGCACCTCTCTATCTTCTGCAAGTATAATGCACGGTCTCAGTTCAAGTAAATTACTTCTGAATTACCTCAATTTTTACTAACACCTCAAATTGGTTTCCAAAATTCAAGTTTGAAGCCCCAAATAGAGATAAAAAAGATATGAAACAACTATACCTCTGATTAGTCGATTGTATTACTTCACCAAAATTAAGGTCCATCAAGCCACAACTGTTACGTGTTTATTTGGCCTTCATGGATTTAGAGATACGGCCACGTAAAGCAGATATGGTGCTCTTACTGAGCAATACCCCCTTGGAAGATCTCTGATCAAGATCATGCAAGGCCCTATGCAATTCTTCCACATTGCAACTTCTAGACAAGAGAGCAAGATACGTTACCACATCGGGCTTCAATCCACTTTCAATCATTTCATCATAGAAACCTGCGGCATCCTGATAGCAACCTGCCTTCCAAAGGTTACCAATCAAAACAGTATAACAAATAACATCAGGTCTGATTTTCAATCTCTTCATTTCTCCCGAAACGATTGACACATCATTATGCTCACTTCCGCTGAACCCTAGCTCTGCTTTTTTTGGAAATGTTTTCAATTGACTGTCCAGCAAAACTGTACAACTAATCAGATCAGGTTTAATTCCTCTTCTTTTCATGTCATGAAAAACATTAAAGGCTTCCGGGACACGGCTCAATTTGCAATATCCATGCATCATTATTGTGTAGGTGATGACATCAGGGACCGAACCACTCTCAAGTAACATGTTGAAAATGAATTGCGCCTTTTCCATATCTCCAGCCCGACAAAAAGTAGCAATGACTTGACTGAACACAAATTTGTCAGGCTCTACTCCTAAATCCACCAATGTCTTGATCAGCATGAAAATTGCATCAATATTTGCCTCATCACATAGATTTTTCAGAAGCTTATAGCAAGAACTCTTCTTCACCAATAATCCCTGTCTGGCAACTTCATGGAAAAGTTCATAAGCCTCTGCAGTATGATTCGTTTGACAATACCCACTAATCATGGCAGCATAATTATCCAAACTCTTATCCTTCAGACTGTTAAAAAATTCTTTAGCGACTTTCACATTACCACCTATACATAAATTTTCAATTATAAGATTATAAGTTACAGTGTTAGGTTTCAGATTTAATGTCTCCATATAATCCAGAAGGTCAAGAGCTTCACGTGCACAGTCTTGTCTACAAAGTACAGCAGTATGTATATTACAAGTGACAATATCAAGTCTGAAACCTCTTTCTTTCATTTCCTCAAATACTTTCAAAGCGCCAACTAGATTTCCTTGCTGACCGAACACATTTATTGGAGTTCCTCCAACTCTGCAGAAGGCATCAATGACAATGTTATATGAAGCTTCATCCAGAAATACTCCCAATTCCTTAAATTCATTGAACCAATCAACCACTTCAGAATGCATGCCCAGTCGACAAAAGCATTGAAGAATTGAGCTCACAACCTCGCAATTTGTTTTAATACCCTTTGACAACATATCATTGTGGATAGTCAAAGCTTTAACAAAATCCCCACTCTTGCAGAACCCACATATCAATGCACTATAGCAATGCATGTCAGGGACTAGTCCCATACTTTCCATGTCAAGTAAAATGTTCTCTGCTACATCCAGTTTCATCTCATTGCAAAATCCACGAATCACAGCAGTAAATGCATACACATCAATGTGGAAATTGGTGGCTATCCATGTTTTAAGTATCTGATAACCTATATCTGACCTATGATTTGCACAAAGCCCTTCAATATAAGCTACATATGCAAAAGGGCTAGGGGTTACACCAGCTTTGTCCATCTCTTCAAAAACATCTAAAGCTTCGTCTAGAGTACCCCTTCTGCAAAGTCCCTTTATAACAATGGAATAAGTGTAACTGTTGGGCCTCAACCCCAACCTCTTCAACTGTTTATAAACAGAAATAGCCATATCCAGCTTTTGATGTCCAATTAGACGATTGATGAGAAAGTTACAGGTAAATATATGTGGAAGGATTCCATGCCTTTGTGTTTGAAACAAAGCATCAACAGCTTCATCAAACATACCAATAGTCACATAGGATTTAATCAAGGCATCATAAAATTTGACTAATACTGAGAACTGTTGGTTAGTGTTGGTGTTATCAATGAAAATGAGAGTGAGGCTGTCAAGAAAGTATGATAGATCAAAATTATTATCTCTACCATCACATTTAATGATATCTACCAAAACAGAATGGAGGCAGCGGTGGAGTCCCGAATCACAAAGTATTCTGATCATAGCCGCATAAGAGTCAACATCATGTTGGAAACCACGGTCTTTCATTGTCTTGAAGAAAGAGAAAGCCATGTTAGGTTGTGTCTTAAGGCTGTATAAGACATTTATGACCTTTACTTTAGAATCCTCGAATAATTGCTGTTGTAGCTGCTTGTGTTCACTATCACTGTCACTACTACTTGGAAGAGGGTTGACAGCAGCTGTGGTCAAGTGGGCAAGAACAACAGAAACATGATTTAATTTGGACTTAAAGAGAACAACTCTGGCACTTGACCTCCCAGTGGCAATCAAATCTCCGCTGAATTTCACAATTAACTTTCTAATGCAAGAAGAATCACACAAAACCATGAACACCTTACCATTTAGCAAGAATAAAGGTTTCTGTCAAAAGATCCTTTAAAAGATTTTAATGACCTGAAGAAGAAAAAAAGATAAAATCATAAGAGATTAAAATTCCATTATCTTTTAATTTCTGCATTATGTTCTACTAAATAATTATTTTTGTTTCAACATTTGAAATTGAAACTTGCTAAGCAAGACATTTAAAGGAGGAGAAAATTATAACGCAAACTAGGCCTCAAAAGTAGCTGGTTTCCCTACTACAAGATTGTAGCTTGATCAAAACCTTAATATTGCATTGAGCATGGAAGGCTACGATAAAAAAGAAAGCCTTAATATGGCAACTGACAATAAGCATGGATTTCTCAAGATTATAATTGAACTCAAACCAAGGGCGGGCCTGCCTAAAATACTCATTACAAAAGAGCAAATTTTTATCCTCTCAAAATTGCAAAGATAACAGGACTGAATGAAAAAGTAAGTACGAATTAAAACCTCAACTTGGCATGATCAATAGAACTAATTCTGCTTGCATACACACTACCAATTTATCTTCATCCAGAATAAGAACTTAAGAGAATGTTTGGTAGGAAGTAATGGAATGGAATGGAATTGATGGTGGAATGGAATAGCGTTGTAATGCAATCGGATTTATAAGATTTTTAACATGACATAATGAGGATATCGATACATAACAAGTTTTATGCACAATCAAATAAGGGAATGAATGTGTTATCGCTAGACCTTCCATCTCGTTACATTGTGCCAAAGACCGTCTAATGGTAATTAAAGCACCCACCAGGAGAGAGAGTGAAAAACCGAGCAAATAAACAATTTCACAAGCTCCACTAAAAAATTATCAAGAAAGGGAAGATAACGAACCGTAGAGAAATGCAGGAAGTAAGTAGCGAATATGCACCCGGAAACAAATTACACGGCATAATACTCCATCAATGAAAATGAATAGGAAGCAGCAGAGAAAGGATAAATTATCCAATTAAGTAACACATGAACAGTAAATATTAAGAACTACATAAATGAATAAAGAATGTTCAGTGAAAAGAGAAAAATTTGTAGACAGAAGGAGTGCCCGTGAGTTAACATACACTGAAACCATAAGCGAAGGAGGAAGCAGAGGCACTAGATGCGAAGAAGAGGAAGAAGGAAACGGTGGCGGCAGGACACCTAAACCGGAGCTCGGATGAGCTACTCCGTCCAATTCAACGATTGGGAAGGCATAGATGACGTTGAGGGACTTCCCGAATGAAACACAGACAATCGGTAAATGTTGAGGTTTTAGTGTCGGGGACCAAATGCTGTCGTTTCGTTTCAAAAGAAACGAAGCCGTTTTTCTAGTCTGTGGAGTGTAATGAAATTTCAATACGTAAACATGGGCTAGGTTTACAGAATCGGGTTGGGTCGAATTTGTGTTTAGGCCCCATTTGAACAATGTATAGGTAATTAGGTCAAGAAGCAAATTAAGCCTGTGAATAACCAAAATAAAAGCCCAATCTTGAAAATACATAAATTAACCAAGCTCAATTTGTGTTACCGACACAGACCCAAAACGTCAAAATGCAGGAAGTATCAATCGATATCGGATTCTGACAATATCCCGTAGCGCGCTGTCGTCTTCTTTACTCTATCCCGCTAGATTCAATCAATTTAAAGCCACTGGCTTTGGGTAAAGAAGAAGCCCACTGCCTACACTACAAGTGTCCGGCTCCTTGGACTTCGATCCCCTGTTTTCAAATAAAAGAAACTTGACTTCCAACTTGAACGCGAACCTTCCCGCCTTCCCCTCCAGTACATTCCTTTTAACTTGCGTTTAATAAATATGTTATGGTCCACATCGCATGTGACAAATTTTGAAAAGGAGCCGTTTGATTTGACTATTTGCTTCCCAGTCCCGCATATATGGATAAAAATTCACTCGTACCTACAACCACCCCCCCCTCTGTTTTGTAATGCCAAGTGGTCCACACAAGGGGTCTAAGCGGTAAACTGGTCGCTGTTCCTGCTGTCCCTCCAGCATTGCTACGGTTGCTTACGTATGGCAAAGGAAAAGCGCTCCTAGCCGTTACTTGATGCTTGGATTGGGACGCAGCGTTCCACTATTTCGGTATACTGGCTCATCCAATCAGCTGCTTTTCTTCGCGGTTAAGTAATTGACTAAACCCCTGGAGTTAGGCTCCAAATAAGAGAATTTACTTTCTACTTAATATTTAATCGAGCTTCGATCTTGAAGACCAAAATAAGTAATCTGATAAACGACACAAAATTTTGCGTTTAAACCTTCAAAGTAACCATTTTTTCTTATAAATATACACATTTATAGTAGATATTGAAGAGATTAAAATGTAATCGAGTAGTTAAATGCCCCACTAGAGTAGCTTAGCATTTAAATCACATGCTGTCTTGCGTGTGGAATTTGTGGACGTAACATGCGGGCATATTCCCCATACCGACTTATCAACCAACGAAAGCCGTACACGCGTCCACCGTCCCCAATATTTTCTTCACTCTATTTAGACAAAACTAATAAAGCAAGAGTTTCTGCTTTTATTAGAAAAAACGCGTTAAAGGGAAGGAGTAATTGCAGCTGTATTTGTTTGGAGTCGGCAGTGTTTATTCCTCTCTCTTCATTTTACGTTTTACCTTTTACTTGTCACGGGTCTCTTCACCTAAAAGTCTAGTTTCTCCGTCGATCTCTGGCCGAACCCAAGATGCCAGAGATCGAACGCGTTCCCGACAATGCCTTATTCGGCAAGTACGAGATCGGGAGGCTCCTCGGCTGCGGCGCTTTCGCCAAAGTCTACCATGCTCGCAACGTCCGTACGGGCCAGAGCGTAGCCATTAAAGTCGTCAACAAGAAGAAGATCTCCACTTCCAGTCTCATGTCCAACATCAAGCGAGAGATCTCCATCATGCGTATGCTCAACCACCCTCACATCGTCAAGCTATTCGAAGTCCTCGCCTCCAAAACCAAGATCTACTTTGTCATGGAATTCATCAAAGGAGGTGAATTGTTCAATAAAGTTGCTAAGGGTCGCTTCAGCGAAGATCTCTGCCGGAGATATTTTCAACAGTTGATATCTGCCGTCGGTTACTGCCACTCTCGCGGCGTTTTCCACCGCGATTTGAAGCTTGAGAACCTGCTCCTCGACGAGAGCGGCAACTTAAAGGTCTCTGATTTCGGTCTCAGTGCGATCACCGAACAAATCCAGCCAGACGGCCTTTTGCATACTCTGTGCGGAACGCCTGCTTACGTGGCACCGGAGATTTTAGCTAAGAAAGGTTACGATGGAACCAAGGTGGATGTCTGGGCGTGTGGGGTTATTCTCTTCGTGTTGGCGACCGGTTTCTTGCCGTTTAACGATCCTAACCTCATGGTCTTGTACCGGAAGATTTACAGAGGAGAGTATAGATGTCCCAAATGGATGTCTCACGATTTAAAGCGACTCTTATCCAGGCTTTTGGACACGAACCCGGATACGAGGATTACTGTCGATGAAATCGTCAGAGACCCGTGGTTTAGAAAAGGAGGGTACAAGGAGGTCCAATTTTATGACGACGAAATTAAGGTTGATAAAGAGGAGACATGCGTGACTAGCTTGAACGCGTTCGATTTAATATCGTTTTCTTCGGGTTTGGATCTGTCAGGGTTGTTCGACGAGTCGTACAACGCGATGGATGACGGGGAACGGTTCGTGTCCTCCGAGTCAGCGGAGAGAGTGATAGAGAAAGTTGAAGAGTGGGCAAAGGCGGCCAAGTTGAGGGTGAAGAGGAAGAAACAATTGGGGTTGGAGGTTCACGGGCGAAACGGTATTTTGATGATGGAGCTAGAAGTTTACCGTTTAACGGAGGAGCTTGTGGTGGTGGAAGTGAAGAGAAAAGGTGGTGATGCGAAATGCTATAGAGAGATATGGAAGAATAAGCTGAAGCCTGTGCTTTGTGGGTCTAGTTCTTCCGACCAGCAACTTCAACCTCAGGCTGCCCATGAGGTTAACGGTAATTAGAAATTGAGTTATGGTTCGAGTTACTTACTACTGATTGGTAATAGTACATGTATTGTGTTGTGTTTAACACTGAAAATAAACAAATGTAAGAGTAGATGGGAAACCCATTTTTTGATATATGTGTAGGGTGGGAACAATCTTGTACTACTTGTATACACAATTATGGGTTGCCATAGGATAGGAGAAATGAGATAGATCACAGAATGATACGAATCCGCAAATCTTGGAAAAAGGCAAGGACATATTTCCTATTACCCTTTTTGATCGAAAAGTTTCAGGAACGGGTGCTAGTATTACTTTTGTTGCGACAGGACACCCATCTCACGGTCAGAATATGACTTTGCAGCAGTAATGGCTTCGGCTTTCTCGTATAGACGATGGAGATGTCTGTCAACCAGCCACTTGCACCATTCACACATGTTTTATCATATTCTCATTTGTCCTTAATCAACGGGGAATGTCTGTCTCTAAGCTGTATAGAGGTCTAAAGATATTATTATTACTAATATTGTGATCGTTGCCCAGTTGTGCCAACTAATCATGAGCAACCCTCAACTTGATGCCTGTGAATGCTGCACTGGTAGATGCAGATTATATATTATGATAAATATATATATGTAATAGGAATATTCTTCAATACTATTTTCATGTTTTTGAGCTCTCGACAATAGTCTAGGAGAGATTATCTTTCTAAACATTTTCAAAATGGAGCCTCCAACTTAACAATTATGTGGTTTTGTTGTTGTTCCGGAACAAGTTTTCAATGGCAGTCCATATTTCATGAGCAGTAGCAATTGGTTTAATAACCATTTTCAGCGAGGCATGAAAAATTGGGGAAGGTGTATGCTGTTCTATTTTTACTGTAACGTGCAAATAAAATAAATTGAAGCAGTATTGAAATAGTAAAAATGAACCAGTATTGAAATAGTATTGGTTCAGATTTCTCACTTAAGACTCTCTCCTAAAAGGAGGTCTTGAGTTCAAAGTTACGCTAAAGGAGGGAAAATAGCCATGTTCCTATTGATGATTCTCTAGCTCCCTGGGCACAATTTCTTGATCGGATCAATTACGGACGCCTCACTTCCAGCGACAGTGTGGAAGTTGGAGTTACTAGAGAACTTGAGGGCTGATGGGAACCTGATGCTGAGCAGGAGGGAGCCAGTGATCAATTATCAGCTGAACAATCAAGTATGTGAAGATTCCTTGTGCGCAGAAGTGTACAGGCTACATAAGAACCTGAAGGATCTTGGGGTTCCAGATTTACATTCTCTAGGCTCTTGGGGTGAGGTCGTAGGAGCTTAGAATTAGTCTGGCTAAGCCGGGATACTTAATGTAATAATTAAAAAAAAATTCCAGGCGTTACCTATATGAAGGAGGGGAGTCCAAATCTTTTGTCCAGTTTTATAGTATCTTATTGTGTCCAGTGAATTTTAACCATTCATTTATGCGGGTCTCACGTTTATTTATGTGAAGCCTATACGAGACCTGCATAAATAAATGGCTAAAATTTACTGGACAGAATAAAACACCGTAAAAATTGGACAGAATATTTTGGTCTTAAGGAGAGTTCGGTTGGTTGCCGTTAGCAGTCATAACGTGACAGAAAGGAAAGATAACATTAAATTAAAATAACAATTATTTAAAAAAAATCAGAAAAGATGCTTTGGTAAGTCAAAGGTATAAAAGGATCAGCGTAAGACACGGGGCCATGGCTCTCGGGTCAATCTAATTCGTGAAGCAGCTGGAAGCATGGCCAGCTGGAAGCATGGTAAGCCACAAAACAGTGATGAACAGTCAACTTCATCGTTAAAATCAAAATTTTAAAAAATCGGCAACACATAAAATAAAACTTTTTAATAAATATTAATTATTATGAAATCAAATAAAAATTAAAGGAGACTTTTCTTATTAATAGAAATTTAAAATTTATTTAATTTATAAAATTTAAATTAATCAATTTTCAACAACAAAAATTAAAAATGATCAACTCTCTACGAATTTTTAATCATTCATCAAAACACTAACTCCTATATTTTTTTTAATGTCAAAAGAAAGAATCTTCCTTCTCTTCTGTCCTTAAAAAATCAAAATAAGGGAATCTTTCTTTAGTGGGAGCCAAGAAAATGAATTCACTCCAACCACTACTTGGAAATATCCTAAACCACACCGTCATGACATGCGAAATGCTTGCTTACTACTAGACCACAACCTTAGATCTCCTTTAAGTTAACAGAAGTTGATTATCCATCATCCAAAAGATTCTACCAATCCTTGATCAATGATTATCTCCAGGTGAATTCCTTAAGACTCCAGATAGATAGTGTTTGATCAGGTCTCCTAAAAAGATAGGACATGTTTCAAATGAAAAGGCAGAGAAAGTTGAGGAGTATCCTTCATCAGCAGATTATATAACTTGCAGACGCTAAGTTTTCAACACAAGTGTCAATGGAAACACAACAAAACTGGAAGTCACACAGACTATACACACAAAAATTCAGAAATTGACTTTACGCATAAAAGAAAAACTAACCAGCCAGAATATACCACCAATGCAATATGATGAAAAACTCAGATAATAGAACAAAGTAAAAAATGTGCAATTTATCTAACACATAAGATGTCAAGAGAAATTGGTGCAGGCTGCCTTCATTGCTTTAGCTGCTGTTCTTGTAACTGGTGTTCCGGTTGCTGCTCCTGTGATTGTTGTTCTTGTTCACCCTGCCAAACCCATACTATGTCTTGTAAAGCAGGTCTTATATCCTCTTTCATCATCTTCTGATATTCCAGCGTATCTCCATTAGATTTTTTAAACTCCACCAAATGAAGAGTCGGAGTGACTTCAAATATCTCTGCATCGATAGACAAAGGCCCTTTTCTACCTTCCTCAAGTCCTTCCATTCTCATCAAACCTGCTTCCCTCTTTCTCACTTTCAGTCCTAAACGTTTTCCCATATCTTCAATTTTAGAGACGATGACTGCGGCAGGTTCCCTGGAAGTAAATCTTGCTTCTCTCTTTACAGAGTTGTCCTCAAATAATCCAGAGAGATCAAACCCAGCAGAAAGAGAAATGATATCAAAAGCATTTAAGCTAGGAGGTTTGGCTAATTCCCGCTTAGTCTCGCTGCCATTTTCAGAAGGACCAGAACCATTCCTATCACGATTAGGTGTATCATCACCTTCTATTTCAGGTTTAATTTGTTTGAGGTTCAATGCTTTTCTAAACCAAGAGCTTTCCTTAATCTTCTCTATGGAAATTCTGGTGCTCGGGTTTGGATCTAGTAGCTTGAAGAGCAACCTGCGAGCATCTGTAGGAAACCAACTGGGGCATTTAAACTCAGCTTTGCCAATTTTTCTGTACATCTCCATCAAATTTGAATCATGAAATGGGAGATAACCTGTCAACAAGACAAATAAAACCACCCCACAAGACCAAATATCAGCCTTGGCACCATCATAGCCTTTCCTGTTAATGACTTCTGGAGCAACATAGGCTGGTGTTCCACAAGTTGTATGGAGTAGTCCATCTTGGCGTTTAGATTCAGCAAGGGCACTCAAACCGAAATCAGTAATCTTTAGATTCTCATTTTCATCCAACAATAGGTTCTCTGGCTTTATATCCCGATGGTAAACACCCCTGCTGTGACAGAAATCAACTGCATTGATCAGCTGTTGGAAATACTTCCTCGCAACATCCTCTTTCAACCTTCCTTTAGCTACCTTATTGAAAAGCTCACCACCTTTGGCATATTCCAGAACAAAGAAAATCTTACTTTTGGTGGCCATGACCTCATAGATCTGCACAATGTTAGGATGTCTAACCATTCTCATCACAGATATTTCCCTTTTGATCTGATCCACAAGCCCTACCCTCAAAACCTTGTCTTTGTCAATCATTTTAATTGCCACACTCTGGTTTGTTTTGATACTCCTAGCGTAATAAACCTTAGCAAAGGTGCCTTGCCCAAGCAATCTCCCAACTTCATACCTTTGTGTCAACACACTTGGCTTACTTTCCATCCTACGCTACAAATACTAATACAATGACAGAACTATACACCCCAACCAATACACAGCTTAATTCACAAACAACTAAAAGAGGATGTCACAAGCAACTCAACCGTCTTCACACAGATCATGCATTAAAACAAGAGGAACTTGACAAGTGATAGGGTCATGGTGCTTTTGGCTACAAGATGCAAATGACGCACGATGGAAAAATCCAGTCTCATCGAGGATGAAAAAGGGCATCTCCAAAGATGCCACAACCTCATGGATTTCAAGGACGGTGTTCTGAAGAGTAAAACACATCATGCAGCATTCCCTGAGCGTTCCGTTTCCAATTCAAGGATGCTCAAATTCACGCTCAAACAGATTAGTGATTGGATTTCAGCAGACCAACAACTTTTAAAGCCTGGATCAGAAACAAGCTCAAACATTATTATCTTGAACTTTAGAGACTGACTTTCTTTAGAACTGCGCAGAAACTCAGATGCTTTGCTTGTTAAATTTAGAATCTTGTGAAAAAGGAGAAAAACTGGGGGCAACAATCTCACAAAAAGGGAAAAGAAAAGGAAGGAAAGAGTATCCTTAATTGCCAAAAGACTTTAGTATCTTTTTACAGTCACAACTATATAAAAGCTGCAACTTTTCAAATTTGTATTACAACTCGAAGAACAGAAAGACAAGGAGACAAAAGAACAATCGAAGAAGGGCAACGAAGAACAACCTAACAGTTCAAACAAGAATCAGGAATAAAAACTCAACCAAAAACAAAGCCACTGCTGAATATTCAACATCAACACAATCGCAGAGACAGAACAGTTGAAACTGTGATTACCTTTTGAAAAAGTTTAAACGAAGGGGGTCGAAGAAGAAGACCGACAAAGGGCAAAATCCAATTTCCTTCCTTTCCTTCAAGACTTCTGTGAATTTTCTGAGAATTATAGACATGTGGAATTGGAAAAGAATAAAAAGAGAAATGTTGGTTTAACAATTATAAAAGTAAAGACCTTTGAATGTTTTATCGTCTAAATACTTTATTTAATTAATTATCTCATGGTGTGAGTCCCACCATTATATAGCATCATCGTAATCATCTTCGTCACCTACAGTTTGAAGTCTCACAGTGAAACGAGTTCTTTATAAAGGACGGTTAGGAGCAAAACACGCACATTAGTTGACTGGTACTGGTTCAAAGCTCATAGTTAGGTTTGGATTATAGAATAAAGATGGCCCTTTTGGTTTAGTATATCTTTCAAAACTAAACTCAAAGTTTAATCGGTAGGATAGGAGATTTAAAATTTAAAATATTTAATTTGTATTAAATTGTCATAAAATTAGATAAAATTTAAATAATATTAAATAATTTAAATAATATTATAATAAAATAACTAATTATAATATCTTCTAATATTTATTGATAAATATATGTTATAAAATAAATAATTATTTTATTAAATTATACATTTTAATTATTAACATAAATATTATTTAAAAATAAATATTTGATCCTTTAAAAATTATCTCATAAATAACTCTTTAATTTTGAAATTGATGTACTTTCAAGATATTTAGAGCTTTAAATATCTATTCAAAATTATCAATTAAAATTTTTATTTTCAAAATATTTTAAGATTTTATGATAAATTAAATATTATATTATATTAAATTAGATTAATTATAATTATAAGTCAATAACTAATACTATTTATTTAGATTATGACTAAAAATGAAAACATAAAATAAAAATTAGTTTTATGGTTTTTTAGTTAATTAAATAAGAAAATATAAAAATTAGAAATTCAATTTAAAATAAAAAATAAAACCAAATATACCCTAAAAAGATTAACTATCATAGTTTCCAATTTAGGACTGAAAGTTTTTGTTTAAAAATGTTATATTTAATTATAATATTTTCAAATAATTTTAGCTCTAAATTGCAAAGCTTATCATAGTTTAATTTTAGATATTTAGGAATTGATTTGGATAACAGAAAACAGATTGGACCATTTCCTTTGCTTCCAAGATTGTTAAAGCTTTAGGTGGCTGAAGAGGCCCTAGACTTTCGACTAATGGGCCAGATTCAAAACTTGAGATTCGCATGAATAACCCAAAAGAGGCTTAAATTTAAAGTCATCAACCATCCAAATCCAAGCTATTACTTAGGGATAATAATTGTTTGACCAACACCCAAATTTAAGTATTTTTAACGGGTCAATTTATGGGTTAAGTTAGATTTAGACTAATTTAAGATTTAGTTTGATTAATTTAGATTTAGACTAATTTAAGATTTAGTTTTTTAAAATAAAACAACATCGTTTTGTTTAGAAGAGTTAAGTTTCAGACAAACTTAAGCTTGAACAATTCAAATTTAAACTTAATTAAAAAAAGACGTTATTTTATATTTTTAATTTTAAAAAATATTAACGAGACCGGCCATTATCATTCTTACCATTAAGGATCTTCTATGGTTATTAATGGTGCAGATTATTTTAGAAGATAATTTTATCATAATAAGTAATGAAAGATACCGGATCAAAGTTATTAATTTTTTGTCTTTTACTTATTTGGTTAATATTTTAAATACCCTTTTGTTAGTATGTCAACTTTTAATTGACGAGAACCGCCTCAGCAATAACCCCCTACTAATCAATTAAAACATACATCAGTGTAGAGTTACCACATCATTTTCATACACAAGTGTGAAAGGGAAATTGAAGAAAAAGAAGTAATTACGTTGACCCTAATCACGACTACATGAATGCCTTCACTTTCTCCAGTGAGGACTCCTTACCAAACATAAACATCAGTTGATTCAATCCCTAGATATCATATATACATTTTAAGTGATCTTAACCTCTTAAACTTGTGTATCAAAACCCTTTTCTTTAATTAAAACTTGTGCAAGTCACTGCAACTACTAACTGAAAGGTCAACAATGGACAACTTTTCTTGCACTACAAAGTAAGAAAAGAAAGCCATGAGAGTGAATTTCGTGGGCTACCAGCACCATACTCCTTTATCTATCCAGTCTTCTTTTTGGCTCTTTCAAGCTAAATTTCGTGTTTTTGTGTAATCTCATGGTTGATCAACTAATTAGAACCCCATTGGTAGCAGTTATAAGCAACAACGTAGATTGGATGCACTTTTCTTGTACTCTATCATGATTGTATAGATAGCTTTAATGCATTCCAATAAACTGAACCAAGGAACCTAAAATTCACGTCAAGCTTTTTCATTTGATAAAATTAATTAAAAGTCTTGAATATATAGTTGTTTTTTAGAAGAAAAAGAATTGCATCTCTTTGTTACAAATTAGTTAATCCTTGATCGAAGGATCCATATATGTACCTCCACGTGACTTCAACATGAAATTGGGATACATCTCCAGTTAATATTTTGTTTAATGATTCCTTTTTGTAGAAACCTACGAAGTCTTAAAGTCACATACTCACTCCTTAACCAGAAATTCGCTCCTTGCTTGCCTTGAACTCCTCCATTCAGTAGGCACAAGTTAAAATGCGTAGAGATAGTTCAAACGTTCCCCAGCTAGAACCTCTCAAGATCAAACAAGATGCGACCAAGGTCGGCTCTAAGCCCCTGATGACAAGTCACGCTTCCATGCCTAACTTCTCTGCAGATGACAACCATGGAGGTGCAACTGTCTCAGTTCCATTCATATGGGAGTCTCAACCTGGAACTCCTAAGGTTGCGTTCCGTGAAAACAGCTCTCTTCCTCCACTGACGCCACCACCATCCTACTTCTGCAACACTCCGAAAGGAACAACCAGTGCTAAAAAAATATCCAAACCCCACAATCTTCTGACCACCATCTTCTCCAAGCGTGCTACAAGCAGAGCAAGTCTTCAAGTTTCTCCTAGCTCTTTATTGTCCTCATCTTCTTCCTGGTCACCGTCATTTTCCACGTCCTCCTCTAACTCGTCATCGATGGATACAGAATACAGAGAACCTTACGGAACTTTAAGCCCTAGAAAGTCAAGTGTCTCAAGAATGATGGCGGACGAGGAACACCGATGTAGTGAATCCCCTGTCTCTATTTTGTGCTTTGGAATTGGTCGGGGAGCCAATGCAAGGTCCAAATGCCGCTATCCATCTATGATCAAGGTATTGTTTAAAGACTACTATTAGAATAACCAAAGTTTTGGAGGTATCAATCCCCGGGGCTTTTGTGTCTGATTATCAGTTTCTTTCAGTGGTAGTCGTCACTAATTATTAACTTACGTGCATCAACGCTGAAGTTCAACTCACGCATGAATGAATAAAAGTTAGCCATAAGTTACTGTATCTCTTCTATTTCTGTTCTTTACCATGACGTTCGACTATATTATATAGGCTTTACGGAAATTTCATTTACTAAAGCATAAAAAAAAAATTGCGAGTGTATTTCTTTTGATATTTTAAATTGTTTTATGCCATTATAAAATCGAAGAATGATCTTTATAGAGAATATACAACAATAATAATAACAATTTTGTTGGGACGGAAGGTCTTATGAAGTACAGATATATATATAATCTTACTCTTAGTTAATAGAAAGATTATTTCTCGTAAACCTATCAAATTTGATAAAGATAAAGATAAATATAAGTAAATATATTATAAACAATATAAACAATCGCAAGAGAGAAAAGAAAAAGGGCCAATATGACTAAAAAAGTATTAATGCTAATAAAAGTCACAAAAATCAAAAGACGAGGTTTAAAAACTCTGTGAAAAAAGAAAAGCTTCTTTGAATAGAATCATTTACCTTTATTTTAGTTCGCCAAAGTTTTATATTAAGAGTTAAGTCTTCCGTAACCTCTACTAGGCCCGTATCGTTCCTGATCACTTCTTTTTAATTCTTTGGGTTTTCGTCTTATCTCTTTCATTTTTTTAAGTACAATCTCCTCACATTTGATTAATGTGATGTGATGATGTTTTATTTAAATATGTCTGAACCACCTAAATCTCACATTTTTATAAGATTACACATTTAACAAAGCATCCTTAATTATCTTCTCAAAAATTAACTTTTGACTATGCAATTCTTTAATGAGCCTGCCTCTTAAAACATACTAATTGAAAAAATATTGGTCCTGTTTAACAATTAGCATATTGCATTAGCTATTAGCTGATTCTATTAGCGATTAGCTGACAGTGAATTATATCAGCTAATTTGGCCAGTAGATGACATCATTTGTTTATTTAAAAATGTTTGATAAAATCAGTTATTTAATATTAGTTGCTTATGTGTAAAATAACTTCTAAGAGCATAACTTAAAAAAAGAATTTATAAGGACATGAGTATTACATCTTAGTATTTCTTTGAATATTTTCATAAGAATTTAAATTTTAGATATTGAATTTAACAAAAGTCAAGTTTATAACTCTAATAAAAAACACAAAACACAATAATAATAATAATAATAATAATAATAATAATAATAATAATAATAATAATAATAATAATAATAATAATAATGTAATACTACTATTGTTGCTTTCTTTCCACATATTAATCAAGTTGAAGTTTATTTCCTAGTATATTAACTTATTTATCACTAATGTATGTCTGTTGATAACCTAGTTGTAGTAATGCAATAATAAAACAAGATAGTTTGAGTAATTTGTAATAACTTTTGGACACAATTGTTCTTTTGTCTCTTATTTTCTTAGCCTTTAGAACAAAATGTTCTCATGAGTGCATTTTCAAAAACAACAGATTGAGTTCAATTCACCAACCTAATCAACTGATTACCATAACATGATTATTAACGTTTGTGTCAAACAGTTAAATACCTTTCAATCTGCCCAAAAAATCTGATAAGTCATTTACTAATTAAACAAGGCTATTATTAGATAATATCACAACTATTATTAGGGTCAATTATGATTTTTTTGAAACTATAGTTACACCTATATTAACTAGAAAATCAACTATAATCCTATTTACCAAAAAAAACTATAATCCACCGTCTAGAATATAGATAAGAATGATTTAAGAAGCCTTAAGTTGGTCAACATTAATATATATATATATATATATATATATTCGCAATATAAAGCTGTCTATTTTTTATTTTTTGTGAAATTACCAACTAACATTTATTTACAAATAAAGTACAAGAATAAATTGAATTTATTATAATGTCCAAAACAATAAAAATATTTTTCCAAATATAGATATAATGTATGAATTTTCTTTTTTTGACAACATGATTAAAGATGTATGTAAAACTAATTAACTATAACACTTTTTCTGTTATATGATATTTAAATAGCACGTACATTCAAGATGGACGATGATTTTTTTTTAGAAACTCTCTGTGAAAGTCAAATAAAATTTAATTATTCTAAGATTAGCGGTGACCACTTAAACATGACAATTGAATTTCGTGTTTAAAAGAGATGCGAATTATTGTATATTAATTAAGTCGTCTCGTGGAGGCATGTGAAAATGTTCTCATCGCATTTCGAACTATTTTCTAAGTAATGGATCCGTCAAGCTCAGTCTGTAATTTTGTGAGTAGAAGAAACAAGTATTAACTTGGACTCAATTATAGGTTCCAAGTCCATCATGCGATGACAACATGGCCTCACATAAATCGTCGTTACATAAACAGTTGTCTATATAATAGTTCATAACATATATATTTTGGATAAATTAATTAATAAATTAAAATTACATATTCAAATAATATGATCAATCAAACAGTAATATATAGGTTTAAGGTGTCCTTATTTCTAACTAATCACCTTCTTAAAACTTTTAATAAATTAATTAAGGATAATTATTGTCCCCACTTCTAATTATTTACCTTCTTAGAAAATTAATTAAGGATAGTTAAGTTGGTAATACATAAGTCCACATTTTGTATTTCCATAATTCACTTAAGTATGCAAAGTACAAAATAGAAATAAAAAACTCTTAAATTTTAAAAAATTATAAGTTTTTAATTTTCTAAAAAAAACATTTATCTTAGATTCACTACAAGAAAAATAGAGTTTAGTGACGGAAATTACCGACGGAATTTGTACATATTCCGTCGGTAAGCTTAATTAGCGACAAAATTTACCGACGGACAACGGCGTCGGAGAAACGGCTGTCGGTAAATTTACCAACGGAAACAAATTCGGCCGATAAACCGTCGGTAATTACCAACGGAAAAAATTTCCGTCGGTAAATTTGCTGAAAACTATTTTTTAAAATTTACATCCAAAGTGTTTAGTTTCTGTAGGACCTCGGCTTCTCGGGCCTCGTGTCCTCAAGGCCTCAGCCTCCCGGGCCTCCCGCTCACCCTTTTGTAGATATTGGCCGCTTTGGGCCTCGACCTCTAGGGCATCGCACCCTCACGGTTTTGTTTTTGCACATGACTTCCCAGGAGGTCACCTATCCTAGTACTGCTTTGGCTCTAGCACGTTTAACTTCGGAGTTCTAATTGGATCCAGTGCGTTAGGACATGGGAAACGCGTCTACAAGTTTTTCGTTTCCACACCCTTATAAGGCATGCTTCGTTCTCCTCTTACCGGTCATTATTCTTGTTTTTTCAAAGTTTTTTTTAATTAGTTATTTTATTTACTTTAATTTTTAAAAGTTTTTAATTATATATTTTATTTACTTTAACTTTTATAATTATTGTGAATTTTAATTTT